>JASAMV010000142.1:0-67032 GCA_030248065.1 Rhynchonema sp. JSB1_4
TCAATTACTATTATGGTTTTGTGATCTGCTGCCGTCCTCAGGGAGCTCGTCGACGGGGCAGATGCTCTTGAGCACGCCACCTACTGTCACTCGCCAGACAGCTAGCAACGCGCCCGGACCGACAAGAGTCACGCCGAAGTGGTCTTCGGCGCGCAAGTTCGGCCCTGGACCAATTCCAAACGCCTCGCGATGGCAACTCGGGCGGCGCGGCTTGATCCTGGTGATCCAGTCACCCGCTTTCCTGCAATAAAGAAGCACAAGCAAACGGTTTCAAGCAAGCAAGCACAAAAACCAATCAAGACAAGCCCAGCAGTCTAGCTGGCTGTTTCGCTTCCACGTATTGCACGAAAAGCACCCGAAGTAGAGGACTACAACAGCACGTTTTACGCTATATAACGAATAAACAGGAAATAAAGGAATGAAGAATAAATTCAACGGCAATAATATTCACTAATAATATAAAATATCGCGCGACTCCAAACGTCTCCGACGAAACACTAAAAAAACACTGAATTACGATAAGGGATAATTTACTAATTAGAAGACAAAAGCAAACGGCGATAAAGTCCATCGCTGAGCCATCCATTTGAATTTCCATGCTCAGCCACAGTCAACACACTCGTAGACGACTCTCACAGTCTCGTTTTGGACGACGATATGAAGACGGCATATGTCCAATGTCACAGTTTTTTTGGAGCGCTTGAGAAATCCATCGATCCATCGTTTTTGTGTTTCTGGCCCTGATCTCGGCGTTCGTTTGGCTTATTGCTCAAACGTTATCCACGCAATAGTGCTTTTCGAGGGCACGCAAGTGCTCTCCTTCGTTCACATATGGTGGTGGTGGATCTATGTAAAAAATCCATTGTCTCCGGGGATGGAAACACTGATAGTGATAACTATGTATAATCCGCAAAAGCAAATCGCAGACTTTTATTTTGGAATCGATCATTCTTAGTTCTGGGAATGCCTCTCAGCAACTAATCATTTTTTTTCGCTTTCATGTTGTGGTGTACTGTATGTTTTCCTCAACAGTCTTCGGCTGTGAGAACAGTACAGAACATTCATGCATGCATCCTGAATCGGCCGGGCCTCGAAGACTGGGTCCGCAAAGGTCGGGTCTGTAGCTCCCGGGGTGCTGAAAAGTCGCAGAATAGCCAGCTGGGTTTAAGTGGGTGCTGTTTTCGAAAAATCGCTGTTTTTGGTTCCCGCTGTTTTGTCCGTGACACATCACGCATTGCTTGTATCAGCATGGGTTGCTTGCGAACCCATTTGTCACCGGTTTAAGACCCACCGATCACAATCTTGGGCACTTGTGCAAAGGCAAAGCAATTTGTTGAACACAGCCCGAAACGCAAGATCACAATAACTACCTAGTTCAGTTAGAAGAGAAAGATATTTTGATCGACATCGGTTTCCCGCAACCGAACCAGTGCCACATTCTGCTGGTACTGTTTGCCGACCGCATAGGCCTTCGTCCATCCGCCAAAGTCCACCCAGTCGTCAAACGTGTCTTTGCCGTTCAAGTGAGTGTACTCCTCTTAAATGATCATTACTTTAATCGGTGTCAGCTCCTTTATCTCGTTTTCAGAGATGCAGAATTCATCAAACCAGATTCCAGCGCCTTTGAATTTAGTGGAAGCGTTCATCAATTGGCTCCAGGCAGATTGGTTCGAATCAATTAATCCCCAGCCGTGGTCCCATGAAGCGTCAATCAGATCGTTCCACGCTTTGATGGCTGGAGCCAAGGAAACTAAGTGACAATATTACGAAAAAATTGAAAGATGTCATGAAATTGTACGATGTCACAACCTGCTTTCAGCAGGACGACATTCTGTTTCGCATTCGCGTAGAATTGGTCGATGCCCGAACAACGGGCAGATTCTTCAATGTGCATGAAAATGTTTGGCAGGCTCACGAATGAATCTGTCACGGCCGCGTGCACCTGCAGATCTCAACATTGAATTCGGCTTACACTAATGTCGTCAACTCAGATAGTCATCAACTTTTGCCAGCAATTCCAATGTATAAATCTCTCCCGTTGATTTAAGGCTTGACGACGAGAGAGTTGCTGGGACTTCAGTTGGGAATTCAAGTTGGAATCGTCTCCTTGAACATCAAACAAACCTCATGCAATTGTTGCGTGACCGTTTTGTTCATCGCATCCTTCGGACAGGGCACGTAATACAACCCTAAGAAACCAATGCCAGATTTGAACCACGACACCACATTGTCGGCGATGTTGGCATCAACATAAAATAGGAATTCGTTCCTGAATTATGGGCAGTTTATATATGTTCTGCTATAAACAATTGACTTTAGTGATGCCATGTATAATTGTATTTACCTCTCGTATCTGCATTTGTTCAACCGAATGAACACGACAGCAACACAGTGTCTTTGGTAGCATCGAAGTTCGGTCTCAGTGAACGGTCGAACTTGCGAGGCCTTGTTAATTGTCAGCAATCTATTGCGCAATGGGAAGGTTAATCTAGAAGGTTATATTATATCGTAACCGACAATTTGGTTTCAGTATCTTCGTTCGCATTTAAACTCCAACCTGATTGGCGATTCGGCATCGAACGGGTTTCGAACGAAGAATTCAGGATTATGGTAAGCTTGACAATATGTCAACAGTATGAACAGCAACAGCATACGGTTCGATATCAAGGACATTTCGATGGTCTCTAGCCTAAGTACAGTACGTAGTGTGTACGTACCAATAATTACAATACAGCGCTGGCTATGCTGAATATGTAGGTATATCGTAACTGAAACGCAAAAAGCGGCACTTGTTGGCACTTGTTTTTAGAACATGCAATCCAAAATGCCAAGACTGGGTATTTAAGTCCGCACTACTTCAACAGAATTTCGCAAGACACTGTGTCACGGCTTTCGGCAATAGCTATACTGATTTTGTTTTATAGAACGAGTGTTCACGTGAAAGTGCGAATTTATTGGTCAACAACAGTGCGTAAAAGGTTATGAATATTCTATGTTCAGTAAGTATAGGTTTTGTTAAGCGAAGTGACTGTTTTTCATCAAGCTGGTAGAATTAAACAAGAGAATGCCACTGTGATAAGTTTCAGTACTACACTGTCTAGACAGAACTTGAATACGTGTCAACAAAAAGAACGATAGCGAGGTACATATCGCGAAGATCATGTTCTGATCGACTTTCTGACCGCAATTGAACCAGTTCACATTCTGCTGGTACCTATTGCCCCAGACCTTGTCCTTTGTCCAACCACCAAAGTCAACCCAATCGTCATCCGTCGGTTTGCCGTCGTACTCGTCGCATACCTGCGTGGGAGTCAAACATCACATTGGTTGATATACTGTATATCAAACTTGTTGATCGGATGTGATCAGATCTATCTATACCTGGCTCACATCACACAAATGTGACTGCACAGATCTTCAGGATTCTAGGTCTTGATCTCTTCTCTTGCTCCTTCAGGCCTAGCTATGGACATATACTCCGTTCTCCGAAAGAACAAGAACAAATTCTCGCATGCCGATTGCTTGCTGACCGGCGCGCGAGCCAATTGGCGCGTGAGAACTTGTTCTCTGTTGTTTCAGAGAACTCGGGAAGTTAGGGTTGCCATTTCACAATATTTAAACCAACGTGATCTGAGCCCGCATACCAGATAGCGGACGTGACAAAGTCCTTCGTTCCGTTCATCATGCTGTCCCATGACGACTTTTTCGAGTATATGGCGCCCATGCTGTGGTCGTAGGGCGCTTTGTTCACATCGTTCCACGCTTTGATTGCTGCAACACTATATGGCTAGCATCGGTTTCGGTAAATGCACTAATTTGTGATTTGAATACGGGGATAATAAAAAGCTCCGGACAGTGGGGTGTGTCAACAACAACCTTCTTTGAGCATGGCGATGTTCTGCGTTGCATTCGTGTACAATTGGTGTGTGCCCAAACATGTGATGAATTCCTCAATGTCCATGAAAATGTTCGGAATGCCACTCAGTCCGGTAGCGGCCGCAGCCAACGCCTTGTGCACCTATGGAAACAACTTTGCGTTCAACGGTGGCCGGGCAATTGAGCAAAGCACAGTTCAGCAAGAAAACAAAGGCAGAGAGCCAAAAGAGCAGAGCTCTTATTTTGTCACAATGGCTTGGGTATTAAGGCTTAGGGTTAGGCCTACACTTAGGCTTAGTTTTGTGTTTGCGCTAAAGGCCTAACTATACTTCGTTCTCTCAGAGAACAAAGAACAAATTCTCGCGCGCTGACTGGCTGTTGAACATACGTGGACCAATCAGCGCACGAAAATTTGCTCTTTGTTCTCTGAGAGAACGAAGCATAGTTAGGCCTAAGGCTTAGGCTTAGACCTATTTGTTTCTAGGTTCTGCTCTTTTGGCCTCTGCTCTTTTTCACTTGCACAAAGTGGTCTTGCTCAAACGTGCTTTGCTCGATTGCCCGTCCGCCGGTTCAACATCCGATATTAGGAACTGTACCACTGATAAGTGATGAGTGATATTGTGATCTTCCACACCGTCATAGAGCATGAGTCCTTCTGGTCAGCATATTCTTATGCTCTAACTCATATTGATTATGTCTAAAAACTCATTCAACCCAAAACAAACCTCTGTCAATTGCTGCGTGATTGTCTTGTTCGTGTAGTCTTTCGGGCACGGCACGTAATAGAACGATATGTAGTGCATGCCTGATTGAATGAACGCCGCAAGGTTATCGGCCATGTTCGCGTCAATGTAGAATTGGAATTTATCCCTGTGTAGGGTGAAAAGGATTTTGCTGATTCAACACACCGAACATTCAAATCAAAACTAGACAAGTTGTCTTATTTATGGGATGGCAAGTTGGTATTGGTCGCACAATGATCATCAGAATTCATCAAATCTATCCTGATCTTCACGTTCAGTCACTCTTAACCACTGTGCTATTTGTGATTCTCGCAAAACGTTTTCAGCTAAAACAAACGAGCAGAGCACCCACGTTGCTGCGGGTCTGAAACATTTTGGTGACTGCATGTTTTGTGTACAACCAATAGTAGTATCGCGCCCAAAAATATAAGCGACAGATTCAATTTACCCATGACATTTGCAGCCATTCAAACGGACGACCATCAGCGATATGCCATTCTGAACGTAGCACTTCAGTTCGGTGACAGTGAATGAGTGGAACGCCTTGTCCATCCCATTGCCGTCGGCGTTCGCCGGTGATCTGGAATCTTAATTGCATGTACATACATACACATAGTTGTGGCCCTCGAAGCCCCATCAGACATTATGGACACGGCGCAGGCTTTGAACCTGCGTCTTCAACCCACACACACACACACACACACACACACACACACACACACACACACACACACACACACACACACACACACACACACACACACACACACACACACACACACACACACACACACACACACACACACACACACACACACACACACACACACACACACACACACACACACACACACACACACACACACACACACACACACACACACACACACACACACACACACACACACACACACACACACACACACACACACACACACACACACACACACACCGCACGTGCCGGAGCACAATCACACAGTACTCCAGTCTCTGATCTTTTCATTTGGTCCAAGGGCCCGCTCAACATGCAAGTCAGTTGCTTCTAGCTGAGATTGAACTTGCGCGACACCTTGAAAGTCCAAGAAGAAGAAACCAGCGTAAGGGCGAGCTTAGGTTGAATCCGGAATCCGGAACCGGGAAACAATTTGCATGTAAAAATACAAAACACATTTGGGCTCCGGGAATATTTCCGGAAAACGCAAGAATTTACATACAAAAATATTGCATTTTCCGGAAATATTCCCGGATTCAGAGTTCCGGATTCAAGCTAAACCCACCCTAAAGAATAATACTTCAGTCTTTTTCTGGCTGGATTTCTCATTCTTTGCGTTTTCAGGGGAGGATATTCTTATAACGTTGAGACACAGCATCCTTTGCCTCGAGTAAGAATTAAACATTACAATTGCAGGGGTGCGCGCTAAACTGGTATGAGGGTCGAGAGTTTGTTTCGACATTGACTTGACACCAAATTGAGTTCATTAGTATTACTCCCAATTTGTTGTGAGACCTCAGCCTGCCGGAGCACGTGGTTTCCGGTGCTGTTGTGGTGTGCACAGGTGGTAGGTTGGTTGCTGATTCAACGGTGGTGCCGACTGCCGAAACAATTTGAAACTAAAGTCATTGTTTCGAGAACCACTATTTTCTGCATCGGTCAGGTGCTAAAGTGTTTCCCTTGTCATCGAGTCCCAAGATTTAGACAGATGCATGCTAACACAAACACTAAGCCGTCGATGTCAAACTTGGGGTTAATGGTTTTGTCGTCAAATCATCTCGTCAAATAAAGTCGTCGAACACATGAGCCCCAAATGAGCGCTGAAACTAATACATTCGACGTTCTTTGACGTTCGACGACTTTCTTTGACGAGATATGATTTGACCACATTACTATAAGCCAAACTTGGTGATCGGATCGGATCGGTCTATAGGTGGTCACATCACATCAGCATCACATAAATGTGACTAAGGTAGTCCGATGCGATCACCAATGTGGAGCGCAGTAATGTTGGTCTGTATCGCCCTGCTTTCGCAGTCAGACCGAGGCGCCATTGCTCATCAGTGCGAACGCCTCTGGCAAATTTGCCTCCAAAAAGCCACACCAGCAGTTCTTATTGCTGGCCTGTAACATCACCGCGTGCAAACTCATAAAGTTTCGTCACATCTGTGCATAGCGAGGGCAGAGAGTTCGACGTATCCAACCCAGGGTTGGGCAAAAAAAACGACGGCGTTTTTTCTTAAAAAAACGACGTTTTTTTTTTCAAAAAAACGCCTGGGTCGTTTTTCGTTTTTTTTAAACCCTGAATTTCCTTGATTTTCCCTGATTTTTCAGGGAAAGTACCCTGATTATCAAGGAAAATCAATTTTTTGTCCCATTTTTTTCAAAAAATTTTCGACCAATTTTTACTTTGTCGAGATACGTCGATATACGGAGTTTGACTTTCAGTGATGACCCCGGCCAAAGTTGGTCCCACGATGCGGGTCTGATATGGGATCTTAGCAACTCGCTAGAAAAGGGTTGAAACCTGTTTATTTTGCCTCAGAACACATAGAATGACTTCATTTAACCACGTTTTTTTCCCAACATGAGCGTTTTCCAATTTTTTTGGGGGCATATTTTGGTCATCTGGGCGCTTTAAAAAAAACGTTTTTTTTTTAAAAAAAACGTTTTTTTTAAAAAAAACGATTTTTAAAAAAAAACGTTTTTTGCCCAACCCTGATCCAACCAACCAAATATCATGAAACGAAACCAACGTTGCGAACAGATTTTCGGCAACGAACTCCGACCGGAGTCCATAAACGCTGACCACCAAGGCACACAGACACATCAGCACATTTGACGTCATCGTTGTTGGTTAAGAATTGATGGTCAAAACTAAATATGCTTCGAAAGTGACGTAAATGGCAGTCGATCTTGGTTTTAATGGTCGCAACGAGTTACCGTATCATGACGTATGTACATATGTACATATCAAAACCACGCACGGGTATGCTACCCACACGACAACAGAGACGCCGTTTTCAGCTGATAGGCGTGCGATTACCGACAGCTGTTTATTCTTGGTCATTATAACGATTGATAAGATTGACTGCACGTGCTCTCCATAATAACAATACTGTAGTTTCTATCTATTTTCACTGCGCACTGGAAACACAGTTTGTGTGCGCTGAGCGACACAGGAACCGGGGCCAATTGTAACGAACTCAGATCATCAACTCGTCGCCAACTCTTCCATATAAACCCGATAAAAATAAAATGAAAAATACGAATGCCGGATCGGGATATAGGAATTCGGTGAATTAATCGGGTTCGTGTTTTGGGGATTTTATCGGGATTAAAATACTCCCCGGTTCCGGAATCGGGATCCCGTTCGAGCACTGCGTGCATGTTCCAATCCACAATAGACCAGAACATGAAGCATCCGATAGATTCAGTTGTATTTTGAGCGCAACAGGGTCCACAGGAACGACGAACTGGATTAACCACTGTATATTTGATGCTATCCAAATCACGCACAACAACAAGAAGTTATGATGCATTTGAAAGTCAGCCGATCTGACGTAAATGTATGCTGTATAGTTGTGCCCCATCACAATCCGTCTGTCTGGAACGGTGTTGTATCGACCTCAAACTTGACGCGCTGGGGTTTCCGCATAACAATAAATAAAATTCAAAGAGCTGCTCTCATCATCCTCTAACATTAATTTCACCGGTTGAGGAAGCCCCGATGCAAACCACTGCACATCGAGCGTGAATTTGGTTTCTGCTCAAAAACAGTGCATCAGACCAACCAGTGTGAATGCTGCCAACATCGTTACCAACCAACATCCTGCTCGTTTTGCCCTGTTGTGAATTTCTGAGCCCTCATATTCATGAAGGCCGCTGGCCTTAGTTCTACAGTTGTGGGAGTCCAGGTCCAAAAGTTGCAATTATTGAAAGAGCTCTGTTTCATGCAAGTTTTCATTAATTAACTACGCATCTTTATATCTTTGTGGCGGCAGCTTGCATGAAAAAGAGCTCGTTGTGCTCTCCGATGCCATTTTCGAATATAAGTACACAAAATATTTACTTTCAGAAAAGATATCCGACTGGACCAAACATCCAGATGCAATCCATTTTGACGGCGTTAATCATGCCCCTTGAACAGCGTTCCCACGCTATTTATTCCGATCTCGGAGGTTTTCGGGTGTTCCATGTCCAAATTTTGGGAACTGAACCTTTTGGGCCGCCGCACTTTTTGGCCATGTGACTTTTAAAGGCCACGCTATGTTTCGGGCTAGGTACCTTTTCGGCCACGTACGTTTAGTGCCTGAGGCATCTTTTGGGCCAGGTACTTTCGGGCCACACGCACATGGCGTACCTTTTGGGCCAGGTACTTTCGGGCCACACACCATTTTGGGCCAAGCCCCTTTTGGGCGTGCTTTTTGGGCGACAGTACCCACATACAGGTCCGGGGACAGTTCCTCGCGCTGCGACTTTTCCTTGCCTGTGTCAGTTCCTCGCGTGGGAAAGTTCCTCACGTGAAGCCAGATTCTCCTCGCGCTGCGACTTTTCCTCGCGTGTGCTACCGTACCTGGACAGATTGACCCCAGGACACTTCCTCGCGTGCGTGAGCGGTGACCAAGGGCAACCAACCCATCAGTATTTCGATTAATGGATTGTTGCGTATGTACTGTATATGCTGGTTCAATATTAACTGTTTTGTTTATTCCACAGTTATTTGCTCAAATTAAAAAGAACCGATTGAAACTTCGATACAACATTTTGCAACATAACCAGAATACAACACGTGTACAATATACATGTACACAAAATATAAAAAACCAACATTTGACACGATACACTTCGTTTCGCTTCTCATACTGCTCTCTGACGGCATTGATGACGTAAAGTTGTGCGAAAATATCCTTTTCTGGGCGTGCATCGAACGTGCCATCCGCACTGATTTGATTGGCAATTCGGAAATATTCGGGCTGCTTGCGGGACGACAGTACCTGCAATGAAAACGCAGTATAGGTACATACCCTTATTATCAAACTCAGAACCTCGTAATAACTCACTATCATTGGCGGTTTTGAAGCATCAGTTTCGAAATAGATGACCAGCAGCTCACGTTCTGGGATACCAGCCAAACTCGCCAGATAGTTGCGTCGATCCGGTGTGCAGTACTCCTTCGCGATCTAAAATGCCATGTGAAACATCAACCAGGCAATTAGCGCGTGTTTGACAAGCTGTGTGATGTTTCACTGCTCTAAACTTCTAAAACACCGTAAAGTGTACCAACTTACACACAGTGACTCTGGGAGACGTCTGTCGTGGGCAAAATCGTGGATGCGCTGCAGTCCAGTTGACGCGTTTCTCGACAGCGTTCTCTTAGCAACGTTGTAATCGGGCAACTGGTCCACAATCTGCCTGATTTTCGATGGTTGACCAGCGTACTGATTTCGGACTTGGTCGGTCATGTTGTCCCAGGCCTTTAGTGGCACCTGACCATTTGTTTGTAGTTCTTTGCATTTTTGCCTGAAACATCAGCGCGAGTTAGTTGCTCACATGTAAATTGATCTGATGAGACCCAATAAAGACAAGACTGTGGAGAAAGACTTGGGGACTCGAAACTGTACTTCTGTCTGCTCACAACCGCAACCTCCTTTTGTTTGAACGCGCAACAATGTGGATTTCCCTGTTTGTCGTGCTCCGGGTAATCGGGGTCGGTGTCCACGAATCGTCCATTTTTGACCGACACCCTAGCGATCTTCAGATTCTTGTAGTCTTGTTTGTTCTTCTTCTGATCAATCGCTTTCTGTTTCTGAAAACAAATGAAGATGAAAGGTATGGAACACAAGGCAAGACATGACACATGACCACAAGAACGACCATGCCAAAAATGGTAATCAATGCTCAGTGTCACCTTATAATCTACTCTCTTCTGTCGATGGGCATGATAACAGCGCTAAACTAGTCAAAGAATCCAATCATAACCGTACCCAATGTGCTTTCTCACATCCAAGACATGCACAGCGTTGCGTTCCATTCTTGTACGTGTTCCTGACTGCGAATTCGTACACAACGTCACGATGCCGGGCTGAGTGAAACGGGAAAATTGTTGCGTCTTTTCTGACATTCAAATGGTCCTGGATCGCTGGACCGAAGTCTCTGCCCTTGTTACGGGCTTGTGTTCCGAACATTCCAATGCTGAAAAGCGGAAAAATAAACATCAAAAAAGATTTTCAGATGCGCAAACAAAGCAAAAGCACAGCACTGCGTTGCAAACAACACTGGCTGACAAGGCACACAATGTGCACGCACAGGCCGCCAGTCTCAAGTTTGAACATAATCCGTCGACTGTTAATGTTGCAAAAGGGTGTGAGGCGGTTGTTCAAATTCTGTATTCGCGTCGTGTACATCCTCTGGCTGATCCTCGGCAGTGTTTACGTGCGTGTGCGCTTGGCTGCAACATCTTGATGGTGGTGGTGTCTTGGGTACATACCTATGTACATACTGTATACATGTGCATGCAATTGCTGTTGATGGCTTCACGGCTTCCCACTTGTTCAGATAGCATTGTACTTTGCACCATCGCACGCAGATGGAGCAGCGGATTCCATTGATACATACTTTTCATACCATCGCACGTTTCTATCTCCCACCATAAGCTTAATCTCCGCAACTTTGCAAAAAGTCACTTTCAGTAAAGTAGGTAATAAACGAGCTGTGAACACAAATATGCAAGTTTTTATTTATTTCGTGTTTCGCGCCAACTTCGTGGTTCTTTCTGCAATGGGTTATTAGGTATCTGGAAGCTGAAGTCATGCGGAGATTTTGATAGCTTCATGGCTTGCTTATGGTGATTGATAAGGAGGAAACTTCAAATATTCCTTAACTATGGACGCGAGGAAGTGTCGCAGCACGAGGAAAATGTACGCAAGGAAAAGTCACACGCGATGAGAATGTTCACGCAAGGAACTTTCTCACGCGAGGAAATGACACATAATCCACATACATATGTATACTGTATATACTGTACATGGCGAACTAATCTAGCGTCGGTTGTGTGAAAGTTATTTATAAGACAAAACGAAGGCTTAGGCTTTGCATCAAAAACATGTCTGGGCATCCTTTGAGGCTGACATGTTAGACGGACATACCCGTGTGAAGTGCTCGAACGGGATTCCTATCCCGATCCGGAAATAGGGAGATTTTCAAACTCGATAAGATCCCGAAATACCGATCCGGCATTCTAACCGGGATTATGAAGCTGCTAAAAGTTGAGTTGTATCACATTATTTGTATGACACAAAAAACAAGCATGACAACAGAAATGGGAGAGAAAAATGGTCGATTTTGGTACCATTTGGCTTTATTTTTGCTGCGGGGGTGTTTTGGGGGTCAGATACGGGGTTCAAAAATGAAACATTTTCGGTAATGTGAGTAATATTGTGCTAAAAACTGTAATGCCGATCCGGAAAATTTCAATCCCGAGTAATATTAAGAATCCCGGTAAGTAATCCTGTTCGAGCATCGCACTGTGCGCCTGTCTGACTGACAAAAGTGCCTAACTTTTTGTTGATTTATTCCTTTTTAGACAGGGGTGTAATAAAGAAGTACTATTTCTGTCAACTCTTTAGACCCTATTTATAGTCTAGTTGAAACATTAACGAGGCTCCGATTGTTGGAAATAGAAAACTGTCTGTAAGTTATCGATCGCCATCAACACACAAGCATAGACGTAGACGGCAGGTTGGTTGATGTTACATACATGAATGATAATATAAGGCACGTGGGTAAAAACCGATTGACGACGAGCGACACATTTCGAAGGGTTCTTATAGGTGCCCACTCTTGATCATGGTGTGATTTTTTTGGAGTTTTGTCAGCTGACTTTGGGACCTGGAACGAACCCAAACAATCTCCTCAGAAATTATTTTTGATCACAAAATTTGGTCCCTTGTGTATGAAGTATGAATCGCTAAACTACCCCAGATATGACTTTTTGATGTAAAGGTTATGTACTTCATTTTATAATATAACAGTTTTTGTCGATTCTATTCTCACATTTGATTATATTAAGTTGTAATCCCCGTTATATAATACCGTACTTGTCATAGGGTAACTCATGATTTTATGACTCTCTCTCATTAACTTTGCTCTCATTGTCAAGGCCTGTTATAAAGTTCTACTTTATCTATTTTATTGCATAAGTTTATTCTCAAAGTAAGCATAATCCTGGCGACAGGAATTTTTCCCGGAGTTTTCCCGTAAAGCCCCCGGGGGAAAAGCTCTATTCGGAGTAAGTGGAATCTCGGCCTATTTGTTTCAACCATTTTATTCAATAGATCCCTCGGGTTTTCCAGTAAGTTTTGACACCATGGGCAAGCCGATATACTGCCGTGTAAAAACGAGCAAAATAACATGTTCAGTTGTCAAACAAACACGGTAACAGACTTCAGTGAGCGCGTCCGGTCAGGGTTGGGCATAAAACGTTTTTTTCTTCAAAAATTCGTTTTTTTAAAAAAACAAGCGTTTTAAATTAAAAAACGCCCAGATGAACGAAATATGCCGCCTAAGCTTGTCAAAAAATGTTTCCAAGCCCTGTTTTTGGACCGCCATGTAAAATTGTTCCTGGTTGTTTTGCGCGTGATGGGTTATGTTTCAATACAGCCAGTTGGGTATGAAAACAACAACAAGCGTAAACTACAAAACAAAAAGCCAGTGGTTGTGGTTTGAGCATCTTGGCAGGAGTGATCTCGTTGTTTTTACAAGATTGTGTCTGACTATGAATAAATAAGGCCTTGTTCTCAGCGACGGATTATGTCACACGGTCGAACTGTGCACCGGTGAAAGTTACGTTACGTATAGTCCGTCCATCAGCTCATGTCACTTTGTGATGCTGCTAGCCGACTTGTTACCTTCCACCACGCTCTAATGAAAGAGAAATTGAGCTGCCAAAAAATTATTTTTGCTCCTAAATTGTGATGTTTTTCATGAAATCGAAGTGTTTTAATCCATTTTACTTTCGTTTAATTTTAAATTTGATCGAATTCAATATTTTTCGACTTATTCTATCATTTTTTCAGTTTTTTTTGCAAAATCGGTCAAATTCAATTTCTGTTTAATTAGAACGTGGAGGAAGGGAACAAGCCAGCCAGCAGCAACCCAAAGTGACATGAGCTGATGGATGGACTGTACAATCATGAAAACAGCATCAATAAACCCAGCAATCTGCTGTTTTATATGAATCACGCAGATGCCAATGGTTTAGTTTTGTTGACACAAGCGTCTCTGTGACGATAGTATGATTCATACTGTATGTATAATACATACCGTTGGTAACTTTTTTGTCCGAACCCTCCCCTAATTTTTGTACGTGTCAAGAACATCGTAACAAAAAAGTGGTGTTCACTATGAACCAAAGTATATAGTGCCATGCGAATTATCCTTTGATAAGAACTGGATTATACATGTAAAGGAGATTATAATTTTATATAATAAAGTGTGAAAAATAGAATCGACAAAAGTTGTTATTATAAAACAGCGTAATAGTGTATATACCTCATGAGGTTCATAAGTCATGGCTTGGGTAGTTTAGCGATATTATTATGACGTTGGCCGCTAAGAATAATGCACAATAATACGTATTTATATATTATATGTATGTACAAGTGATGCATCAGCAAACAGATTAGTCCTCTAATTTTTCTCTGAACCTGTTTGGGCATCGACACGATTAAAATTAATGCCTAATAGTGCTTGTTCTTCTGCATTTTTGCCGTTTTGTTGTCCATTGTTATTTTGTAGAGAGCAACACCGGCCAAGGTTACCGTAATGATCAGACCAGTGGCCAGCGCGGTATAGCACTGCAAAATAATGAGTGCACCGTAAAACTTGTAATTAGTGCCTTACAAGTTTATACCTTTTGCTCACAAGGATTGCTTTGGGACCAGGGTTGGGCAAAGTAGCGACGGCGTTTTTCTTAAAAAAACAACGTTTTTTTTAAAAAATCGTCTGGGTCGTTTTTCGTTTTTTAAATCCTGAATTTCCTTGATTTTCCCTGATTTTTCAGGGAAAGTACCCTGATTTTCAGGGAAAATAAATTTTTTGTCCCATTTTTTCAAAAATTTTTTGATCAATTTTTACTTTGTCGAGATACGTCGATATACGGAGTTTGACTTTCAATGATGACCCCGGCCAAAGTTGGTCCCATGATGTGGGTCTGATATGGGATGTTAACAACTCGCTAGAAAAGGGTTGAAACCCGTTTATTTTACCTCAGAACATGAGCGTTTTCCAACTTTTTTGGGCATATTTTGGCCATCTGGGCGTTTAAAAAAACGATTTTTTGAAAAAAACGTTTTTTGCCCAACCCTGTTTGGGACTTAGCATTGCACACGTGAGGTTGTGAGACTTACTGATGCAACTAATCGAACCACCGTCAAACCTTGTTTCGACACTGTGCAATAAAGAAATTTCATTCTAGTCGAAGGTAGGGGCATCAGCGTATCTACTGCAGAAATATTCTAGTAATGCAAAAAAAGGTAGCCAGTCACCACGAGTATGATTTCACCCGAGGCAGTGGTTAATAAAAAAATTTTTTTATTCAAACCCCATTTTTTTTAAAAAAAAAAATTTTTTTTTTAATTTAAAAAAAATTTTTTTTATTCCAGCCAAAAACTGCCAGAAACGAAAAAAAATGAGCGCTAAAGCAAAAAATAGTGGCATTTTTCTTCCATAACGTGTGGTAAGTGCATATAAAGCACTCACGACACGAAAACAATACTAAACAAGGGTCAATGAGTACCAACAGTAGTCAGGTACACACCCGTACACTTCCTCCACGTGGTGTGGGTGCCTTGGTGTGGCTTTGTGACACTCAAGACGGTAAATTTGGGTGAAACTATTGCCTCTTGGTACACGACCAATGCAAATATGTGACAAACAGTGTAAATATAGAGTGAATATCACACCGAATCACTGCTTTCGGGTCTGTTGCATGGATAAATGCATGCCCACCCAGTCACATGTACATGTGTAATCATATGAGAGGCCATGTGAGTGTGTGCACTATGTCTAGATGCCACAAAACAACGATTATGGCACCCAATACACCCATGGTAGGGTCGGGTGATGTTAACAGTAGCAATTTTTATGCAAAAAATAGCACTTTTAGAGCAAAAAAATAGAGAAACTTTCGAAGTTTGAAATAATAAAAAAAAAATTTTTTTTTTAACTTTTGGAACGAATTTTTTTTTAAAAAAAAAAAATTTTTTTTTAATAAAAAAAAAATTTTTTTTTAAAAAACCACTGACCCGAGGTGATTCGAAAGAAATCTGCCTTTGCCATGTTTACGCCTACAACCGGATGAAACGAACAACAAGTCTTGCAGTGGTCGAAATTCGAGTGTTTCGCTTCGGGGACAATAAAGAATAATAGGTGCTTGTGAAGCTCAAAACCGTTTTCAACACAATAAAGCTCCAACACTTACCAACACCACGAGTGCCGGTGCCATATTAATGCTCACATCCAGAGCCACTCCTGCGCGTATAGCTTGTGCGATGCTCCAGGCCGCATCTTCAATTCCAAACATGGCAGCCTAAATGGCGGAATATAGAATTTAGGATGGTAACAAAAACTACAAGTCAAACCATGGGCCTCGGTGAATGTAAAAAAACTGAAAAACAAACTGACGTTGTTGAATAACACACGGTACAGTAACTAACTACCGTATACTTACATGCGATTCAATTCACGGTCGTGTAGTGAAGCAAAAATAGACCAAATTCGATGCACGGAACGGATTACTTATTTGGAAAAGAACCAAATGACCACATGCCTCAAACTTCCCAGTTTATATACAATGACGAGGAGGCAGTGGCATCACATGATGGGAGGAGCTACCGGATGTGATTGGTTACAAGTAGTACAATCGAGCATGCTGATTGGTCACAAGAAAGAAGGGGCATGACGGTAGCTGAGTCAGACAAGGGGGCTGATGTTCACTTCATGAAATTTTATCATTGTCGTCTGTCTGTCTGAGTAAACTTAGCACGATCCATCTCTGCAAACAACACCTTGTTTTGGTCAGAAACAATTTTGTGGAAAAAATATCCACTTGTGACCAGACGTTTTCCACAAACCACACACACATGCTTATTGTTTGCAAACAATGAAAATACTATATCGCTTGACGGTTCAAAAGTTATTGAAACAACAACATGTGTAAGCTGGAAATCCATAAGCCTGAAGACGGATTTACTCAACGACACTCATTATTTGGACAAGGATTTGGTGACTGTCTATGGGTGATATTTTCGAAACGGTGTAGAGGTGAGTTGGGTGTAAAGGTCGGTGTAAGCTCAATCGAAAGCTCGGTCGGTGTCAGCTCGGTGTAAACATGAAACATTGCCTGCTGTTAACGTGTAATGTTTCATGTTTACACCGAGCTTACATCGACTGAGCTTTCGACCGAGCTTACACCGACCTTTACACCCAACTGAGCTTTACACCGTTTCGAAAATACCACCCTATCACATGAAAAAGCATTTCATTTCAAACATGGGGTGGGGGTGTTGAGCTAACACCATTACACAGATTTCGTGTATGTAAACACAACACGGTTACGGTACTAGACACAGTATACACAGTATTTCCGTCCGAACATTTCTGTTGAGATTGCCACGCACTGTATACTGGCATGATAAAACATTTCTGTTAACAGCTTTTTTGGCAAATTTTACCAATATTTAGGCTGACAGCTGATAAACTGCCTGTGATCACAAACAGAGCGAGGCTAAACCAGCAGCCAAGTCAACAAATCATGCGAGAATCATGAAGCCATTGATCACTCAGAGGCAGTGCGAAAACTTTGCCATTTTGTGCCGCCCGAAACCACAAGAAGCCGCAGTGAAAATGCGTAGTTTGACGATATGCTTGACAATTGAAGTGTTTGACTGTGAAAATCTTGCGGTTTAGAGGCCCTTTTTCCTTCTTGTGACGTCACGGAGCAGAATACGGTGCCCCCGAAGCGGCTGAGGGGTATCTGTACCCCAGGTACCCTCTCTCTTATGCCGCTGCTTCAGATATTGACCTTGGGACGACACCTTGACAGTTTTAAGCCCCGGTGTGTCTGGCCATCCCAGGACGATTCGTTGCGTTGGCCCAACGAGCGTGACAAAGCAATGATTATGTGATGCGACGGACAATTTGTGTCACAGGTGATCGCAAAATGATCACTGGTTCATGAGGTTTCAAGTTTTATCATCTCAAATTATTTCAGCTTTTTCACAATATTGACCAAAGCCTTGTTGTCGGGGAATGGAGTTTTTCGGCGCAAAAGCAACATAACAGTCCAAAAGAATTGAAAAAGTTCCATCAATTTTTCATCTCAACGCAAGCAATATGAATAACCGCTTTATGTTTCGTTCGTCACTTCGTTGAATACAGGGGCACATATTCGCTGGCAATTATTCTGCTGATTCGACCATCATCATGGATCTGTTGCGCACGATCGTAATTCGCTTGCTCATGCTGTTCGCCTGCTGTTCGTGGCTGCTGGTCTCGGCCCGGCGTTAGTCAGGCACACAAAAATTGAATGTTGAATGTTTCACTGGATCTATTCTGATTTTCAAAAATTGAAAATAAAATTAAATTAAATTTTAATACATGTATATTTTGGCAGATGGACCCACATGCAACATTTGTCATGCGGAATTCTCAAGCTGGGGCGCGTTGTACGCGCACAAATTATTGGTGCACGGAATAAAAGGCCGCTGAAAGACCGAATCAGGGCGGCCGACCAGACCAAAATTATGGGCTATGTTCGTTTTTTTAATTTTATTCTCACATGACCGGAAATTTTTGTCTGTATGTTTTTGCTATACGGTGCTCTCCTGTCTGTGGGTGTGTGTATATATGGTGTACGGTTTTTACCCTGGTGAACCTTGGTTGCCGTATGATACGAAAATTGTTACTCGGTTTTCTTGGTTTAAATGATAAAATCTATCACAAATCAGCGCATGTTGGAATGTTTCCCGAACGAGGAAAGAATAAGTGAGTGAGCGAGACTTGAAAACGAATCGAAAAGCGCAACCAAAATGGAATATTTGCAAGCAAACTTTACATGATTTACAGAGAGACTACTGATGTGGAATGCACTGATGAATTATGCCTCGAATTCGAGAAATTCGTTTGCAAAGGATACAAGTGCGACCTGCATTCGAACTTGCATCGGTATATCTCGACAAACTTCATCTTCATTGATGGAGCAACCCTGAAAACATGAGTAACTATGTGTATATGTATAGTCCAGCCACGAACTCATGAGACGACTTTTTTTTGAAATTGGCTTGTGCGGATCCAACAATGTTCCGGTTCCACGTATTTCGGAAATGAAAGAAAGAGAAACGCACGTATTTTTTAAAAACACGCTCTCCACTCGGTGCGTAAATTCCCTTTTGACTCCCAAAACATTTGTGTGCTGAACAACGCTGCTGTTCGCGTTAAAGGGCTCGGGACACAACCGAAGGAAGGGCAGCAGAGCGCAGTGTTATACATCGTTGGAAAGCACTGTGACAGCATATGTCACGCACAAATGTTAAGCTCTTTAGAGATTCGCTATCTCTTGGTAGAGCGACTTTTCGTTCCAGAAAAAAGTGAATTTTTTCACAACTTGAAACGACCGGTGCAGAAACCCCAAATGAGTTGAAAGTCAAGTAACACGTAGATAGGATTACAACAGCTTCTGGATAACTTATCATGAGAACTTCAGTCGCTCAAAGCATTGCTTCACTCGGTGAGGGTGCGAAATGTTCCAAAAATCGGCCACATTTTTCGAAAACACAAGTTTGTCTCTAAATTTTGAGGCTGCGCTTTGTGTTGTAGAAATAAAAATGCAATAGAAACATAGAGCATTTTCGAAAGTACCAGAAAATAAGCTTTTTAAATTTGGAAACACTTAGATAGCGGCGTGACAGGCCGAAAAAGACCTAAAAATTGCCACTAAACTGCATAGTTGCATTCATTGACGGAAATGCGATGTAAATAAGCCACGTATTGCATTGCATTGGAAACGAGAAAGTCAGATAAACGCACAGTCCAACAATCTAGACGAGTTTCAAGACTTCAACCCCCATGGTCCGGCTGCTGCAGCCACGCCAGCCTGCATAAGATATTTGGCTATAAATGGTTACTGTTAAAGATTATTGCACATTTGATAGCACCAAACGATGTAGCTTCAACGTAGCTATCGAACGATATATAACATGCCCATACTATCTCTTACTATGGGCAAGAAACGGTCAAAACTCCGAAACCGCACACGGTGACGTGACGGTTCATTCCAGAATCGTCAAAAAAGCAGTTTTTTAACCTCTGCCCTTAAGCGTAAGAATTTATTGGGGCTTGTTATATATCATTCGAAAGCTAATCCCGAGATACATTGTTTGGTGCTATCACATTTACAATAGCTGTTAACAATAAGCATTTATTGCTGAATATCATATTCAGGTTAGTATGGCTGCTCCGAGAGATCTGTAGACCTTGGGGTCTTTGGACCTTGATAGGTTGTTAAACCAGACGTTTCTGTCATTTTTTTGTTTCGGATCCGATACAATCTGTGGCCTTTATGTGTTACAATTCTGGCGATGAATGTAACCACCTAATTTAGCGGCAATTTAATGGATTTTTAGGCCTGTCACGGAGCTAGCCATGAGTTAAAAAAATTTAAAAACCTTATTTTCTGGTACTTTCGACGATGCTCTATTTCCCCATTGCATTCTTATTTCCGCAGCTCTAAGCGTGGCCTCAAAATTTAGGGACAAACTTGTGTTCTCGAAAAATATGGCCGATTTTTGGAACGTTTCGCACCCTCACCGTGTGAAGCAATGCTTTGAGCGATTGAAGTTGTGATGGTAAGCTATTCAGAAGCTGTTGTAATGCTATCCACGTGTTACGTGACCTTCAACTCATTTGGGGTTTCTGAACCGATCGTTCCAATTTGTGCAAAAATTCACTTTTTTCCGGAACGAAAAGTCGCTCTACCAAGAGATAGCGAATCTCCAAGGAGCTTAAAATTTGTGCGTGACATATGCTGTCGGAATGCTTTCCAACGATATGTAGCAATATGTCCTGCTACCCTTGCTTCGGTTATGTCCCGAGCCCTTTAACGCAACAAATTGAGGTCAGCCAGCTGGAACTTGTCATCATCTCTCTCGGCCCAATCTCTTTCTTTTGTTTGCGAAAACCCGTGTAACCGGCGCATTTTTGAATCTGGCCAAGCAAGCTTTAAAAAGAGTCGTCTCATGAGCTGGTGGCTGGACTATACAGTATGTTGCTGCAGCCTTGTTGAGCGCGCTAAATCGATCAAATTATATATGACACTCTGGTTCCGGTTTTCAAAACACCGCTCATAATCAAAATTCACTGTTGGATATTCATGTGCGCGGAACTGGTGTCAAATCAGATTTCAGCATTGGTGTTGCGCTGCTCTCAACGTGGCGCTCTATCAATAATCAGAAGCGGCGGCGTTGTTTTTGGTCGATGTTCCAGCAGCGGGTATGATGGATTATTATCAGGCTCGCACTTCAAGACCAGAAAGTTCTGCGCAAATTGAATGTTTGAAGAAAGTGATGTTTCTGTGATTGCGGTTAGTTGATAACGCATGAAGATTTGCTCCGTGTGAGATGCAGTAACTCTGCGCAAAGTTATCAGTGAATGAATGAAAAAATCCGGAAGTTGTGCCGATCGAATTTCTACAATACCGTCGAAAGCGACAATAATTGATGACGGAGTGATAGTAGAACAGATTTGGAAAACAAAGACCGCTTTTTATTCCCGTCAATAAAGCTATTTATTCAAATGAGCCAACAGACACCATTAAAACACAACAACGGGGGAAGGGGGGGGGGCAAAACAACCGTAAATATAACAAGACCATTATGAAGACACCATAAACACAGCACCGTGCAAGAGCAACCAAAAAAGCCCAATATCCCAATCAAAAGTGATCACTTCGGCTAGAAAGCCTTCGATCTCAACATCAAATAGGACGATTGAGCCTGTTTCTCCAAGGAACGCAACTCAGCAACAGCATTCGCCAGAATGTTCGCGTGACCTTGGTAACCGCCGCCTGGAAGTACAAATAATCGTTCATTCGGGTTGGCTGTTGTTGTTGATGTGGACAGGTGCGAGGCCGAAAGTGAGCATCGATCCTTGCACAAACGCAAAAAGTTTCAACTTCTGGATGGTTACCATTCATTTTTTGTCAACTTTAATCTAATTGTCTATTTTGATTGACCCCTCTACTTTGTTAATCTATTTGTCTATTTGTTTCCAAGTTTGATATCTGCCATGGTCAAAAAATGGTCAACAGCAAATCAACTTTCAAATGTCCGTTACCAAAGTTGAAACAGGGATTGCTCGCGCTGTGTAGCGACGTTTATAAAAGTAATACCCAGAGACACCACCGACCAATTTCGCGTTTCTTCGCGCCGTACACCACTTTGCCATCAAATTCATCCGCGGGCACTTTCACGTCCGGCTCGACTTGTTGAATCGTGCAGCCGAGATGCTCTTCGATATCGGACAGCAGCTGCGAAAAATTAACTTACAATTTGTGTTATCAGAAAAAGAACACGGGTTTTTGGTTTCGCAACAGCACAATTTTATGATACTGTTTCAATAGTACTAGTTTGTTCTCGATGAATTCAGTCCCCGCTCTCCCCATTATGAAGCCTGACGAGGCACTAAATTACGCGCATACGGTGATGCATCTTTAACTCATTTCTAGTGTGCATGTGGAATATTCAGCGTCACTTCAATATTCTCAAGTCACGCTGGGCTTATCTACAACACACTGCACGACAAGGTGGTGGCCGCCAAAAACCTAGAAAAAATCCCCGAAATTGAAAAAATTCGAAAACGAAAAACCCCGAAAAAAGCCCAAAAAAATAAAAAAATCTCAGGAAAGAAAAAATCTGGGCAGAGACGGGTATTCATGCCGCGGGTGATTCACGAGTGAAACATGACTCCCTACAGGACGAAGACAGGACCTAGGCGTAGACAGGACTCCAAATTAATTTTTTCAACAATTTGCTAAATACAACAGTTACACAATGCTCTCGCATCCCTCTACGGTTGTAAAATTGGGTTCGACTCAGGCTTGAATTTTGGCTTCGGCTCAGGCTCGTTCATAGGGCTTTTTTCGGTTTTCTACCGCACCCGATAAATTATACCTGTGGTTCGTTATACCAGATCGTGCATCCACCATGGTCGGTCAGTCTTGTATTGTTGCAGCTCTTGCCTCGGCTCGGGCATTGGTGGTACCAAACTTTCTCGGGTACTGTCGATACAAGTGATATGGCCAGACCCATGCTGAAGAAAGAAATAATTATCAGCAGGGTTTTTTAGATCACAGTTTTGCGCGATTTACGCTGGCATGATCGTGCCGAGAACGGCTAAATTTCACACAAGTACCGATACCCAACTAACCCGTCATTTTGTTTTTGACTGTTATAAAGGATTTCAGTTTTCGGCATTTAGTCGCAGTATGGAGACGGCAGCGGCTTGTTCAAAATTAACAGTGTAATGTTATGCCAGTGATAAAAACAATTCTGATAGTCGGCCTACGGACTATACATTTAGCACACAATCAAATGCTAGCAACCGAAAGCAACTTTTGCGCCACCCTTTATCAATTTGGGAAGAACATCAGCTAACCGTTCCGCACGACCGACCCGACCGATTCGATGCAAATAGTTGAGTTTCTCATCGGGCAACGTGACGTTAATGACTGAAAACAAGAAACTGAAAATAATTAAAATACAAAATAAACGAATTTAATTTATCAAATTTCGAAACAATGATTCACTGACCATACGGCATTCCGCGAATGTCGATGCCCCGGGCAGCGACGTCCGTACAGATCAGAAATCGCACTTTACGATCCTGAAACCACAAAAAAGTGAAAGTTTTGCAATCAAAAGGTCAGTCTGATGCTGGTGCAAAGTTCGCTCGCCACACCCCGGGCAGTGCATTACAAAAATTTAAGGCATATGCGCCGATTGGAGTGAAATTGTTGTTTGGCATTGCCATCGCAGCCATGACGATAACGTGGTGGGACGATATCAGATACTAGACTGCGTTCGGATTTTCTATTTTTGTTTCTGGTTTCACCTGCATGATTCCATCCTGAGCATGATTCAATCATCTGCATTAACTTCAATGTTTATAATGCAGACGAAACATTCGTTTTGCAGCTAAAGTCATTCTTTGTGGCATTTGAACAATATACGGTCGCGTAATGCCCTTTGCTGGCATGCCGGGTCAGTCGAGAGGGGTGCAAAACGGGCGGGGTCATAATCGTGTGACATTTCAACCAAAACTTGCTCCCTATAATGTGCAACACTGACTAACCAGACTCCACCAGAGGCAAAGTTAAATCGTTTTATGGCTAAAATGCCACCGGTACCAGGGTTTTTTGCCACTGATGGTTGCTCATTGGGCCACAAAAACTTTGAATGCGACAAGATTTTGGCAAATGAGCCACCAATGGGCCACTGACCCATTTTGAAAAAAGTCCTTCCAAGCCGAGATCCCGGCACAGTGCGTACTCTGCAGCAAGCTGTCACCCGTTTGCCTACCTTTTTCAGGGAGGGAAGCAGTGATGTGGTTGGGGGGGGGGGTATGGGGGGTATTACCCCCAACTGCTAGGTAGCTTTCTTGCTCCGAAACCCATACCCCCCAAACTGGCTAGCTAGCTTTCTTGCTCCGGTCACCAAGTAAAAAAAGTGTTGATTTTAGTGCCAAAATGACCATTTTATGGGCCAAAATGGTCAAATTCGTTCAAATTTTCTCACACGTGCACAAAAATACGCATTTTAAGGCTTATTTTGGCATAATTTCGACCAATTTTTATACCCCTGTTTTTGACTTCTGGACCAATACCCCCCCCAAATCGGGGTACCCGGCTAGCTAGCTAGCTTTCTTGCGCCGGACCAACTACATCACTGGAGGGAAGGCTGGTTTGACCCGTGTACCGACCGGCCCGATTGGCAGTTGATCCCAGAGCTGACCAGGCCAAACACTGCTTGAACCTGCCTGATCGGACGGGGTGACAGACAACTTACGTTGCTATATGTGCACTCCTATGACGGAACAGACTATAATTATACACAGATGTCGGGTGTCGGGCGGGTGCCAAACAAATGTGGGCGTCGGGTGCCTCCAGATGTCGGGTGTCGGGTTTTTTGGATGCAGCAGACATCCGACAGTTACGGTTCATAACGCGAGCACGATAAAACATGTAAAAACACGACGCGAACCTTGAACATTTGCAAGTTTCGCTTTCGTTCGTCCGGCCGTCGATCGCCGTGCAGACACACGCACGTGTAGTTGCCGTCGCGGTGTTGTTTGAGAAAGCGTTCTGCAAACGAAATTGCCCATGAATCTCCAGAATTGGACAAAATGCCTGCGACACTTGTCAATTTGGTCTATCATGGATTGATCTAAGACCCAACGCTTAGCCAATTAGACCAACAACTCACCGTCGTGGCTTTCCGTGCCTCAATAGGGAATTGGTGTAGTGTAGTTCCTGGGGGATCCCTCTCGGGTACGTCTGTTCCCCCTTCTACTCCTCCGGGTACGTCTGCTCCCCAAATTTTGCCTAAAATAGCCAAGTTTAGGCCTAAAATAGGTGTTTTAGCCGTAAAATGGGTGATTTTTGGGCCAATGTTGACAAAAATCGCCAAAATACCCGTCTTTTTTAGACTTTTTTCCAAAAAGGGCAACAATGAGTGAAATTTTCGACCTGAAAAATAACCTTCTCCAAATTTGGGTCACCCGTTCTCCCCAGGTGGTTCCACCTGCCGAAAAAGGGGATACCGCCTGCTCCCTCTCCGGATCATGAACTACAACACTACCTTGGTAATGGCAAATAGGCATGTTGGTGTGATCGAACAAAAAACCGCAAATAAACCAACCCAGATTATCACAATCCAATTTCGTTCGACAGAATATGAGACATTGATCCATGTTGTGTTCCTGAATCGCCTGCACCACGTACTCACCCTTCAGACGTTTCACACCCTCGGACAGAGTCTCTGAATAAAGTAGGTAGTCGCAAATTATTCTTCGCAGTTTTAGCGCAAACATCAAGCGATCAAGACCGTATTAGCGACGGAAGCAAGATCTTGGCCACAGGCTACTAAAGCCGCACCGCCACAGAGAAGAATCGGTAAATAGAGAGCAACGTGACTGACAGGCTACGAATTCAAAGTAACGATATTAACTTTAACTGAGCAGTTATAGCCAAATTGGGAAACAAACTGTCATTTCCCGCAATACATGGAAATAACAATAAACTGCCGGAGTTTTCCGTCTTCAGCCTCCCCCTCCAACCCGAATTGTGCCCCATGAGACTCAATCCCCCGCCCCCCCCTCCCGCCCCCCACCCCCCCCCCCCCCCTCCCCACCCCCCCCCCCCCCCCCCCCCCCACCCCACCCCACCCCCCCCCCCCCCCCCCCCCCCCCAACAAAAACCCCCCCACCCACCCCCCCACCACACTTGGAGGTCTCCATCGTATTGTGTGTCGAGTGTTTATGAGAAAATAAAGAATACAGGGTATCCGCCCGGCCGGTTTCGTCTCTGGCGTGCACTGTCGGTCTGCAAAACAACCAAAACTTATTTCAAATCAAAAAGCCCCGGCCCGTTTTCTGCGTCGCGTTTTCCTTTGTCGCTCACCCCCCCCCCCCCCTCCCCCCACACTTTCCCTCGTCCCCCCCCCCCCTTGCTCCCTCTCGTCCCATCCCATTGCCCCCCACCCCCCCCCCCCCCCCCCCCCCCCCCACACCAAAAAAACACAATAACAAAACCACCGCCCCAAACCCCACCCCCCCACCCCCCCACACCCCCCACCCCCCCCCCCCCCCCGGGCAGTGATACAGCTGGTATTTTTCCGATTTTTTATTTTCTTTCTTTCATTAAACACTCGAACACACAATATCGATGGGTACCTCCAATTTGGCACTCATTGTAGTGCATTACGTCCAAATTGGCATTTTTTTCAATTTTGACACCAGAAGTCGGTCGGCATCGCTATCACGTGCCTGGTTTGTGAGCAGTTGCTGCGATAGATAATTCGCATGAAAGTTAATTTCTAATTTTCGTCTCGTTTTGACATACCAAACAACGTCCGTGCACCGTTTGCCAGAAGAGACGAGTGCATTGTCGTGAAACGCTGAAACATCACAAACAACGCTAAATACGCAACTGCAGCTCGATTCCCACGTCAACCTGCATCATCGGAGTTTTGAAAATCGGCCTTTTTGTTGAAAATGTTTTCTCGAAATACGGAAAGCGCTCAAAATACCAATCTGTGCTAAAGTTTGTCGCTTATTTAGAGTCAGGACTTTGTATAAATGCATAAGTAGTGCACAAATGCCTACAAAACGGCCGGAAAACATAAGTACAGGCTACTGTGGCGAACAAAACAGCCAGTTTGTGCAGAAAAATAGCCATTTTTAGTAGTGAATTCGGTACGGAAGGTCAGAAATACTTATATGTAAATCCCCAATAGAGCCCCGGGGCTCTATTTGGAAAATTCTCCGATTTGAGCCTCATGGGGCACAATTCGGGGTGGGGAGGGAGGCTGATGACGGAAAACTCCGGCAGTTTATTGTTATTTCCATGTATTGCAGGAAATGACAGTTTGTTTCCCAATTTGACTATAACTGTTCAGTTAAAGTTAATATCGTTACCTTGAATTCGTAGCCTGTCAGTCAGGTTGCTCTCTATTTACCGATTCTTCTCTGTGCTGGTTGGGCTTTAATTAAGCCTGTGGCCACAATCTTGCTTCCGTCGCTAATACGGTCTTGATCGCTTGATTTATGCGCTAAAAGTGCGAAGAATAATTTGCGACTACCTACTTTATTCAGAGACTCTGTCCGAGGGTGTGAAACGTCTGAAGGGTGAGTACGCGGTGCAGGCGATTCAGGAACACAACATGGATCAATGTCTCATATTCTGTCGAACGAAATTGGATTGTGATAATCTGGGTTGGTTTATTTGCGGTTTTTTGTTCGATCACACCAACATGCCTATCTGCCATTACCAAGGTAGTGTTGTAGTTCATTATCCGGAGGGAGAACAGGTGGTACCCCCCTTTTTTCGGGAGGTGGAACTGACGCCCACCTGGGGGAAGGCCCAAAAGAATACATTTTTTAGGTTGAAAATTTCAGGGCCCATTTTTGCCCTTTTTGGAAAAAAGCCTAAAAAAGGACGTGTATTTTGGCGATTTTTGTCAACATTGGCCTAAAAATCACCCATTTTACGGCTAAAAACACCTATTTTAGGCCTAAACTTAGCTATTTTAGGCAAAATTTGGGGAGCAGACGTACCCGAGGGTTGGGGGGGGAACACGACGTACCCCGGGAGGGATAGCTTCCCCCAGGCCCCCCCCAACTACACTACACCAATTCCCTATTGAGGCACGGAAAGCCACCACGATGAGTTGTTGGTCCAACTGGCTAAAAAAAGGAGTATAGCAGTGTTTTATTTAGTGTTTATGAATGTTAGCAATTTTTATAATAATAAGCCTTAGGTCGCAGATCAATCCATGATAGACCAAATTGACAAGTGTCGCAGGCTATTTTGTCCAATTCTGGAGATTCATGGGCAATTTCGTTTGCAGAACGCTTTCTCAAACAACACCGCGACGGCAACTACACGTGCGTGTGTCTGCACGGCGATCGACGACCGGACGAACGAAAGCGAAACTTGCAAATGTTCAAGGTTCGCGTCGTGTTTTTACATGTTTTATCGTGCTCGCGTTATGAACCGTAAGTGTCGGATGTCTGCTGCATCCAAAAAACCCGACACACGACATCTGGAGGCACCCGACGCCCACATTTGTTTGGCACCCGCCCGACACCCGACATCTGTGTATAATAAATTATAGTCTGTTTCGTCATAGGAGTGCACATATAGCAACGTAAGTTGTCTGTCACCCCGTCCGATCAGGCAGGTTCAAGCAGTGTTTGGCCTGGTGCACCAGTCACTGGGATCAACTCCCAATCGGGCCGGTCGGTACACGGGTAAAACCAGCCTTCCCTCCAGTGATGTAGTTGGTCCGGCGCAAGAAAGATAGGGAGCTAGGGGGGCACCCAATGGGGGATTGGTCCAGAAGTCAAAAAAAACAGGGGTGTAAACATTGGTCGAGAATTATACCAAAATAAGCCTTAAAATGCGTATTTTTGTGCACGTGGGAGAAAATTTGAACGAATTTGACCATTTTGGCCTATAAAATGGTCACCTTGGCACTAAAATCAACACTTTTTTTTACTTGGTGACCGGAGCAAGAAAGCTAGCTAGCCAGTTTGGGGGTATGGGTTTCGGAGCAAGAAAGCTACCTTTGCAGTTGGGGGGGGGGGGGGTAATACCCCCATACCCCCAACCACATCACTGCTACCCACCCTGAAAAAGGTAGGCAAACGGGTGACACCTTGATGCAGAGTACGCACTGTGCCGGGATCGCGGGTTGGAAGGACTTTTTTCAAAATGGGTCAGTAGTGGCCCATTGGTGGCTCATTTGCCAAAATCTTGTTGCTCATTCAAAGTTTTTGGTGGCCCAGTGAGCGACCATTTGTGGCCAAAAAAACCGGTACCGATGGCACTTTAGCCATAAAACAATTTTACTTTACTGCTGAAGGAGTCTGATCTGTTAGTGTTGCATATTATAGCGAACAAGTTTTGGTCAAAATATCACACCATGTGACCCTGCCCATCTTCACCCTAGTATCTAATATCGTCCCACTTTATCATCATGGCTGGGAAGGCAATGCCAAACAAAAGTTCCGCTCCAATTGGCACATATGCCGTAAATTTTTGTAATGCACCGTCCGGGGTGCGGCGAGCAAACTTTGCACTAGCATCCGACTGGCTTTTTGATTGCAAAACTTTCACTTTTTTGTGGTTTCAGGATCGTAAAGTGCGATTTCTGATCTGTACGGACGTCGCTGCCCGGGGCATCGACATTCGCGGAATGCCGTATGGTCAGTGAATCATTGTTGCGAAATTTGATAAATGAAATTCGTTTATTTTGTATTTTAATTATTTTCAGTTTCTTGTTTTCAGTCATTAACGTCACGTTGCCCGATGAGAAACTCAACTATTTGCATCGAATCGGTCGGGTCGGTCGGGCGGAACGGTTAGCTGATGTTCTTCCCAAATTGATAAAGGGTGGCGCAAAAGTTGATTTCCGTTGCTGTTAGCATTTGATTGTGTGCTAACATAGTCCGTAAGGCCAACTATCAGAAATGTTTTATCACTGGCATAACATTATCCGATTAATTTTGGACAAGCCGCTGCCGTCTCCATACTGCGACTAAATGCCGAAAACTGAAATCCTTTATAACAGTCAAAAACAAAATGACGGGTCAATTGGGTATTGGTACTTGTGTGAAATTTAGCCGTTCTCGGCACGATCATGCCAGCGTACATCATGCAAAACTGTGATCAAAAAAATCCTGCTGATAATTATTTCTTTTTTCAGCATGGGTCTGGCGATATCGCTTGTATCGACAGTACCCGAGAAAGTTTGGTACCACCAATGCCCGAGCCGAGGCAAGAGCTGCAACAATACAAGACTGACCGACCATGGTGGATGCACGATCTGGTATAACGAACCACAGGTATAATTTATCGTGTGCGGTAGAAAACAGCCCTATGAACGAGGCTGAGCCTAAGCCAAAATTCAAGCCTGAGTCGAAGCCAATTTTACAAGTGTAGAGGGATGCGAGAGCATTGTGTAACTGTTGTATTTAGCAAATTGTTGAAAAAATTAATTTGGAGTCCTGTCCACGCCTAGGTCCTGTCTACGTCCTGTAGGGAGTCATGTTTCACTCGTGAATCACCGGCGTCATGAATACCCGCCTCTAACAAGATTTTTTCTTTCCTGACATTTTTTTATTTTTTTGGGCTTTTTTCGGGGTTTTTCGTTTTCGAAGTTTTTCGATTTCGGGGATTTTTTCAGGTTTTTGGCGGCCACCACTTTGTCGTGCAGTGTGTTGTAGATAAACGCAGCGTGACTTGAGATATTGAAGTGACGCTGAATATTCCACATCCACACTAGAAATGAGTTAAAGTTGCATCACCGTATGCGCGTAATTTAGTGCTTCGTAAGGCTTCATAATGGGGAGAGTGGAGACTGAATTCATCGAGAACAAACTAGTACTATTGATACAGTATCATAAAATTGTGCTGTTGCGAAACCAAAAACCCGTGTTCTTTTCTGATAACACAAATTGTAAATTAAATTTTCGCAGCTGCTGTCCGATATCGAAGAGCATCTCGGCTGCACGATTCAACAAGTCGAGCCGGACGTGAAAGTGCCCGCGGATGAATTTGATGGCAAAGTGGTGTACGGCGCGAAGAAACGCGAAATTGGTCGGTGGTGTCTCTGGGTATAACTTTTACGTCGCTACACAGCGCGAGCCATCCATGTTTCAACTTTGGTAACGAACATTTGAAAGTTGATTTGCTGTTGAATATTTGGAGACCATGGCAAATATCAAACTTGGTGATTGGCGCAGACGTCATGTAAGCAAACCCTGTGAAACACTCGTAACCTGACAAATTACCATTCGAATTTTGTGTTTCCCGGCTTTTAACAATGTAACAGCAGTGGGTTTTTCCCGTTCGACCTGTTTTCACAGACGGGCGAGGTGCCAGGCCTCGTCAGTGCGAACACTTCTGGCCAGTTGACCTCCAAAAAGGACCTCGAGCAGATCTTATTGCTCAAGTAAAACATCACCGTGCCTGGTGTCGTTTATCAAAGCAACCGGCCTTCTGGACTGAATCGGAAACAAATAGACAAATACATAGATTAAAGTTGACAAAAAAAGGAATGGTAACCATCCAGAAGTTGAAACTTTTTGCGTTTGTGCAAAGATCGATGCTCACTTTCGGCCTCGCACCTGTCCACATCAACAACACAAGCCGACCCGAATGAACGATTATTTGAATATCCAGGCGGCGGTTACCAAGGTCACGCGAACATTCTGGCGAATGCTGTTGCTGAGCTGCGTTCCTTGGAGAAACAGGCTCAATCGTCCTATTTGATGTTGAGATCGAAGGCTTTCTAGCCGAAGTGATCATTTTGATTTGGATGTTGGTTTCCTTGGTTGCTCTTGCACGGTGCTGTGTTTATGGTGTCTTCATAATGGTCTTGTTATATTTACGGTTGTTGTTTCGCCCCCCTTCCCCCGTTGTTGTGTTTTAATGGTGTCTGTTGGCTCATTTGAATAAATAGCTTTATGGACGGGAATAAAAAGCGGTCCTTGTTTTCCAGATCTGTTTTCATGAACATTCCGTGCATCTGGTGAATTTCAGAGTAACGGATATAACGCATCAGTTTGTCAAGTATTTCAGTGTTAAGCCCTAAAGGCCTGACTATACTTCGTTCTCTCAGAGAACAAAGAACAAATTCTCGCGCGCTGATTGGCTGTTGAACATACGTGGACCAATCAGCGCACGAGAACTTGTTCTTTGTTCTCTGAGAGAACGAAGTATAGTTAGGCCTTAACTATACATATTTCGTTCTCTCACGCAACACGAAACAAATTCTCGCGCGCTGATTGGCTGGCGCGCGCCTGAGAGCCAATCAGTGTGGGAAAATTTGTTGCGTGAGAGAACTCAGTATAGTTAGGCCTTTACAGTGAACAAGATTCACAGCACAAGATAGTGGGCGGTATCCACTTTGTTGGCAAGCACATTGGCATGGGTTTGGCGAGGCATGGCATGGACAAAATTTGCTTATGCCTTGCCAAATCAATGCCAAGGCGCTTGCCAGCAAAGTAGATACCGCCCGGTAACTACTATCACTCCGTCATCAATTGTCGCTTTCGACGGTATTACAGAACTTGGATCAGCACATTCTTCGGATTTTTTCATTCTCTGATTAGGGCTCCACCAGATAGACCCGAAACCCGAAACATAATTTTTTTCTATGTCCATGTTTCGGGTTTCGGGTTTTTGAAAAAAAACCCGAAACCCGAAACACAAAGCATGATAATCGAAAATGCTTCGGTCTTGCCACTTGCAGCTGACGTGAACAATTTATACAGTCAGTCGAAACATTTTCGATTATCACGCTTTCGTGTTTCGGGTTTCGGGTTTTTTTTTTCAAAACCCGAAACATGGACATAGAAAAAAATTATGTTTCGTGTTTCGGGTCTATCTGGTGGAGGCCTAACTTTGCGCAGAGTTACTGCGTCTCACGGAGCAAATCTTCATGTTATCAACAACAAATCTTCAAGGTTTTTGTGATGTGATGTGAATAAAGGTGTATCTAAATACTAACATAAAACTCTGTCTTGATGATGAACAAATAAAGCAAATTTATGTTGTTGACGATAGGTACGATTACGGAACATGGATTTAGATGTGAAAATCAGACCATATCGCTGCTGATACCGTAGAAGGAGACCGTGTCAAGGTGTGGGTGCAGTGGCGGCCACGACCAAACAAGCGGCCACGCACGCAGCCGCAATGAACGGGATGGAAATCGTCGACAGACATGCAGCCGTGCACGCGCTGAGCGCCGCTGCGGCCAGCGCTGAAACACGTGTATAAACTTAGCAAACATTGTTACGTGTACATATCGGAGCTAGCATGGTAATGCTAAGCGACATATGGTTGATTCCTTATATTGCGTGAGTTGAAAAATTTAAACTCACGCCATTTTCACAAGACTTAACTTGAGAAGCCCAAACTTGCACACAACTTGTACGGCGTGGACTTCTAGGTCCACACAAAATTTCATTCCGCTGCGTGCCCACTCGCGCGATCGCGGGCAAGATACAGTTGAAATTTTTGTAAAAACGTTCTTTCCCTTTTTTTTCCACAAAAGAGTAGTCAGGGCCCAGACGTTACTGAACACCAGAAATGTTAATATCGCATATAGGGTTTTCGCACACGAGAAACACGATGGTGCTATCGCTGACTTCGTAACTCCACGACTGAGACCGGTTCCAGACCATGACTACGACTTTTTGTATGTAAAGTGTGCTTCCCGAAGTAAAATTTCGCCGAAAAGTTGGGTTACCAGAACTATTAAAGTTGTATATGTGGTTTTCGCACTCGAGAAACACGGTGGTGCTATCGCCGAGTTCGTAACTTTTAGTATGAACGGTTCCAGACCATGACTTTTTGTACAGAAAGTATGGTTCTAAAGCCAAAATCAGCGGTTATATGTGTTTTTAATCGTTGTTACGTCAAACATATATTAATTCCAATTGGTTAAATGTTTTTCAGCTCAAAAAGAGCCATAATGGACGCTCAGACACACACAACAATGCATTAGTGCACGCTACGCAGTTGCCTGATTGATAAAGCGCACAATGTATTACCCACAACACACAGCCAGCCAGCCAGCACACACACACAGGCAGGCAGCCAGCACACACACACACAGGCAGCCAGCACAACAGGCAATGCAGCAATGCACGCGTAGTTACATATGTAGTAAAGTTTGTGAAGGAGATTGGCGAATCGATGTCCGAGCGGTATAACGCGCAGCACTGAAGATGAAAGGCCGCGGGTTCAAACATTCACGCGCGCAGCTAACTTTGTTTTATCTTACTAACTTTTAATGAATTCTGGGTAACATTTTTCAGTTTTTTTCGTGTTTTTATTTGAGATTAATTATTAAGCACAGGTGCGGTTCGCAGTTTATGCGCTGTGATGTCATTCATGATAAAATACCCACAAGATATCAACTTGTTAATTAAAATTGCTGTTGCTCTCTAACACTCGAAGCTTTTTCCGCATGTATAATTTGACTTTCGTGGGAAAGTTAAATAGTAGTTTTTACGTAACATTGAATCCAAGATCGGATGCAGCGCCCGACACCAAAGCAATCTGGAGACTGATGTTTGACACTTATTTCGTTGCTGAAGCTGAAGGGACAGGTTGCATGGAAGTTCATTGCACAGCTTTGCTTGGTACTAAACCAACAAGTGCCATTCTCTGAGACGATGCGCAATCAGTGCGCTATAAATGATGGTACCTAGGGTGTCAAATACATACCTGGCGGTAAATTAAAAAAAATAAATAACTTGACAAGTTACCATGTTCCTCAAAAGCATGGACATGCGCGTGGGGCACTGCGTTGGTTTTGTTTCAGTGGTGGGTGAAGACGCAGACACAAGCGTGTCTCCATTGTTAGAACCCCATAGTGAAATTGAAACACAAAATTGGCCTTATGTCACGATAACCACCGACTCATATATCCTGCCAAAAAGTACAGCATCCTTAAACTAACCCCCACACCTCATTGCGCTCATGTGCGTTGATTACTTGAGAAAAGTCTGATGGTCGACATTTTCTTAGTTAGAACCATTGCTTGCCGGAACTGAAAACTTTCTGTGGCTGATTTATCCCGGGTTCTCTGTTTGGCGCTTGCGCGATATAAAAGAACGACACAAGAAAGAAAAATGCCCCAAGGGGCATAAAAAGAAATATGGTTCCCTGGCTGACTGGCATAAAAGAACGATACTAGCTTGCACCACTTTGCTGATGTTTCATTAGGCACTGGAATAAACGTAAGTGTGTTCTGAGCTGTTTGATACCGAAACAGTAGACATTGAACCATATTCCCGGCGCGAACTCTTTTGAATCAACACCCAGCCGATATCGAAACTTTCGTGCAAACCCACATATTTAGGCAACTGTTTCTTCTTTTCAACCTCACGACGGTAACTGTGCAGTCTTCGGCTGCGCACGATGGTTCAACAAGGAGAGAAATAAAGAGAATATTGCAATCTTTCAATATCTCCGTGCCCTGTGTCTCTGGTGGCAAGACAGCACGCGCCGGGAATATGGTTCAATGTCTACTGTTTCGGTATCAAACAGCTCAGAACACACTTACGTTTATTCCAGTGCCTAATGAAACATCAGCAAAGTGGTGCAAGCTAGTATCGTTCTTTTATGCCAGTCAGCCAGGGAACCATATTTCTTTTATGCCCCTTGGGGCATTTTTCTTTCTTGTATATCAATGCCATGTCTTGTGGCACAGCGCATGCTATGTATGTACATATGTTGCTGAAGTGTGGGTTTAGCAACGATTACCCTCTGGAATGAAAGGCTGCCTACTGTCACTCACGTAAACTGTGTCGTGCGACAATGTTTAAAGGGGTGGTGCCACTGTTATTGATGAGAACTCGGATCTACCTGAGAATTTAATACCAGATGCTTGATGACAGGGTTTTATGGCAAAGTAGAAATGAAAAATTCTGAATGTTGATCCATCATGAATGGGAGCCTTTCGAAAATCCGATTTGCTCCCCGGTTGCGATTTTCATTGTTTCAACCATAGATCGCAACTCTTCAAATGGAAAACGAAAATAAGCGCGTCGTTTGAAGGGTGATCAAAAACTGCACGAAAAGTTGCTCTTATGATTTTTCACAGGAATGCGACTAATTATTATAAGTTATTTACATGGATAAAATTTCTGAGAATTTTTCCCGGTTTTTTCTATGTCCGAAAAAAAAATTATTAAGAGCAACTTTTTGCGCAGTTTTTGATTGCCTTTCAAACGATGTGCTTACTTTTTTCCATTTGATTTGTTGCGATCAAGCATCTTGTATTAGATTTTCAGGCAGATCAGAGTTCTCTTCAGTAAAAGTGGCACCACCCCTTTAAAGGTTCTCCGCCACTCATATTTGACCGGGCCCAATTGCATTCAGCATGCGGCCAGTCGAAAGGTCTTGTGGCAAAAAACTTTTGATGCCAATGTAAATATATATATGGGTCCTAGTCTCAGCACGGGACTGGGAAATTTTTCAGAAAGGAACAAAATGGCAAAAATTTGGCCGATCCGTGCGGCTTCGTTACGCAATATATTAGCTTGATATTTTTATCAATAATTAACCGAGTTCTTGTCTAACTGTTGATATGCTGGTCAGCCCTGTATGTGACGCACAGCCTACACACACAATTCGAATAAATTTTGCCAAGCTGCGGTTTTTTGGTCTTGTTTTTTTCGTTTGTATTTTTCGTTATGAAATAAGGCACGAATGTTGGCAAGTTGCACCTTTTCAGATTCGCAAAACATTCTAGTTTTCAGGCGATCTCAATCCAAATTGTCACAGACCATGTGCTTGCCACATTTAAGTCGTAAATGACGGCAAGCTGACACATATACTCTGGCAATTCTTTTGGGAGAAACTTTTCAACTGCGTTGCCTGATCCGTAAAGCACATTATGCGTGCACTGGCTACAGAAGTCACGTGACCGCTATAGCCAGTGCACGCATCATCCGCTTTACGGATCAGGCAACGCGTTTGAAAAGTTTCTCCCAAATGAATTGTCAGAGTATAATAGTAAATCAAAATTCACTTGCACTGGCCGGACTTAGGCGTAAAGCTCGTCTATTCATTTTTTGTCCTTGATTTTTGGTGTGTCGTTTTGTGTTGCATAGTGACTGAAAAAACTTTTTATTTCCGGGCAAAAACGAAAAAAACCGTTTTTTTCGGGGCCGGTAATTTTCGAAAATAAATTACCCCTAAAAATTAGCGGTAATTTATTTTCGAAAATTACCTCGCCCCGAAAAAACGTTTTCTCGGAAATAAAACGGTTTTTTTCAGTTAATCACCATACAACACAACACAAAAAATTAAAGAAACAAAAAAATAAAAAGTCGAGCCTCATGTCTAAGTCCGGCCAGTGCAAGTGAATTTTGATTTACTTTTATGTGTCAACTTGCCAACATTTACGACTAAATGTGGCAAGCACGTGCTCTGCAGCAATTTGGATTGAGATCGCCTGAAAACTATAATGTTTTGCGAATCTGCAAAGGTGCAACTTGCCAACATTCGTGTCTAATTTCATAACGAAAAATACAAACGAAAAACACGACCAAAAAAGACCGCAGCTTCGCAAAATTTAGTCGCCTCGTCTGTCGGCTGTCCATCATATACAGGGCTCATCAGCACATCAATAGTTAGACCAGAACTCGGTTAATTATTGATAAAAATATCAAGTTAATGTATTGTGTAACGAAGACGCCAGACTTTTTTTTAATTTTTGTTCTATTCTGAAAATTGTCCCAGTCCCGTGCTGAGACTAGGACCCACCATATGTTTTTTCATTGGCCTCAAAAGTTTTTTGCCCCAAGACCTTTCGACTGGCCACATACTGAATCCAAATGGGCCCGGTCAAATATAAATGGCGGAGACCCTTTAAGCGCAGGCCATATTTGTTCAAACAATATGAAATAATCTACACGTTAACCTGCAAACATGACCAACCCTGATCCTAACCTGGTCCGCCCTCTGCCGAATGCACCTGCGAACAGAGCAGCAGCAGAGCGAAAGTCATGTGCACGAACATGATTGTTGTCGGTTTTGGCTTGCGATTCAAAACTTGAGTTGCCAACGTTGATTCTGAAACGGACAATAATCACTGTTTCTAAAGATATCACATGATTGTAAAGTAAAATATTGAACAACACATATACAATATGTAGGTACAGTAACTAGCAACCGTATACTTACATGCGATTCAATTCACGGTCGTGTGGTGAAGCAAAAATAGACCAAATTCGATGGACGGAACGGATTTTCTTATTTGGAAAAGAAGCAAATGACCACATGCCTCAAACTTCCCAGTTTATATACAATGGCGAGGAGGCAGTGGAATCACATGATGGGAGGAGCTACCGGATGTGATTGGTTACAAGTAGTACAATAGAGCATGCTGATTGGTCACAAGAAAGAAGGGGCATTACGGTAGCTGAGTCAGACAAGGGGGCTGGTGTTGACCTCATGAAATTTCATCATTATCGTCTGTCTGTCTGAGTAAACTTAGCACGATCCGTCTCTGCAAACAACAACACCTTGTTTTGGTCAGAAACAATTTTGTGGAAAAAATATCCACTTGTGACCAGATGTTTTCCACAAACCACACACACAGGCTTATTGTTTGCAAACATGAAAATATATTGCTTGACGATTCAAAAGTTATTGAAACAACAACATGTGTAAGCTGGAAATCCATAAGCCTGTAGACGGATTTACTCAACGACACTCATTGTTTGGACAAGGATTTGGTGACTGACTATCACACGAAAAAGCTTTTCGCTTCAAACATGGGGAGGGCGTGCTGCGCTAACACCATTACAGATTTTGTATGTAAACACAACACAGTTACGGTACTAACACGTGTACCACAGTACCCTGTTCGCAAAATTACGGTATAGTATGCACATTGTTTCCAGCTTGTTCAGCTTCGTAGACCATTCGAAAGCTGATAATTATGTTCTAATCCCGTATATGGAAATTGAAAAAAGTGACTTTGGATAATATTGGAAACGTAAAAAAAGAACACAGTAACACAGCGTAAGAAAGACATATAAAGTAATGTCTGCCAACATGTATGCATGTATATACATACCGGCAAGCCAAGGGTTTGGTTAAGAGCGCGGGGGAATAATGGAATAGGGTTCACAAATCGAAAAAAATGGATTTCGCTCATATTGCACAGAAAGTTGACTACTACATTTACTAAGACACATACAAAATTTTGGTTCCAAACTCCAAAGCATTAAATAATTATGGGCGCATTTAACTGGGCAGGTCGAAGATTTCTGAAATTCCAAAAACGTACCAAGTTTATGTTGATGAGGCTGTCATTTGTTTTAGATCTGACGCTATTTAATGTAAATAGCACATAATAGTCAATTTTTTATCTACTTGTCAACCATGTAAAACAAAGGCAAAAATTTGCTGCATTTTTTCTTCCTTTAAGGTTTTCAAAAATCAGCTCTGAAATTTAGTGCATATCAAAAACAACCAATTTTAAAAAAGTCCTCACCGACGAATTCTTTCTGTAAGAAGCTGGTGTTTTGGACTACTGCTCTGCGAAAAACGCCCCATTCATTGTACGTAACCCGCAACGGACAAAAAACCAGCTCACGTTCTGTTCACCATGCCTTAAGTCACCGGGTCGACTTTTTTTTCAAATCCATGCGCTTTTACATAGTTGTTGTTGTTGGTCAAAACTTGACTGGACTCTATTTCTTGGACCCAAAGTGCTCGGACCAAGAAACTAACCTCACATTTGAATTCCCCGTGTCCGATAACCCCGGTGGCTGGTTTTCAGCGAAATTGGACACCGTTTAGATACACTTTCAATAGTGGTCAGACTTTTCTAACACCCTGTGTACGTTCTGGCGAGGTATAGCGAATACCGTACCACAGTGTAGCTTCGGTCAAGCAAAACACGCACGACGACACAGTCCGGTGAAAGACGGAAATGAAATACGATATGATCTCGTTAAAATTATGTTGAATGAATCAACTGACCAAACAGACGAAAAATTGTATCCTTGATATCCTTGTGTGAATCCAGGGTTGGAAAAAAAATTTTTTTTAAACAAGTTTTCTTTAAAAAAAATTTAAAAAAAAATTTTTTTTTAAAAAGTCTGAGATTCGGGGAAATTTTACCAAATTTGCCTAAAAACGCGCAAAATCGCGAAAAAATGCAACTTTATTAATTGACAAGTCACTTTTGTGACTTGGTTTGCATCACTTATCAAGGGTGTTTACGTCATCTCGGTACGATCCAACAGTCTGTGCTTGATATGGACCGATGATTGCTGCTCTGTGGTATCGGACACAACAGTTTGTGGCCGAATAAGCAAGATTCACTCATAAACCACACAGAATTGAGAATATAAGCTGCAGAAATACTTGTCGGGCAGCTGAATCAGTCGTATATGACCGACCTGATGGGGTATGACATCGAAGTACAATGTAGGCACATGCATACTGTGTCCCATGTACCAAGGGAAGGTATAATAACATCATTTGGGGTATCTTAGGTACCAAATACATGCCCCAAAGGTGATTTTGTGAAGAAAATTTGTCGACCCTTGAGAAAAAATGACAAAAATATAACCCCCAAAAAGGCCATTTTTGGACGTTTTAGAACATTTTGTTCCCCCGAAAATTTTTAAAAAAAAATTTAAAAAAAATTTTTTTTCAAAAACCTTTTCAAACAAAAACAAAAAAAGCAAGTCTAAAAGGATGACAGCATCTGCAAAACACAAAGCTCACGCAGCAACAACCACATGCATGTTTGCAATAAGCGGTTCAACACAATATTTCGACTCAGAACAGGAGCAGAAGAGCGACTCAAACAGTAAAATGTCGGACATGTGTGTACCCGTGCAAGACAATAATAATCAGCCAATAATTAGCATGTGGGCTTCATTGTGTGCTAATTTGTGGGATTTTACTTTGCCGAAAGTCAGCAAACCTAGTTTTCTCACGTTTGTGATGCTGGCTGTGCTCACGATTTTTGTTGTGATCGCCGGAAAGCAAGAAAGCTGCTTACCAAGCGCACAGTCGACATTCAATGCTGAGCGCCCAGATGCTCACATCAACTGCAACAAACAGCAAGGTACAACCAAGGAAGTGCGTTGTTGGTTGGCCGGGAGGACAAGCGCGAATATTGACTGGCACACAAAGAACATCCAGTGTTCATGCAATTTTCACGGCGGCAAAGTGGGAAAGCGACGAACATTCAAACGGATCAAAAACAAACCAGTACGGGCTGACAAAGAACGAGGCTTTCATCGCGCAGCCGCCACAGGAAGCAGCAACAACAAAAAGCAACACCAGCGTAGACAAACACATGTTTCACGGCACCAGCCAGCAAAAGTGGGAGAACAGCGTGCGTCACGTAACACAGCCAAACAGCAGAGAATGCAGGGCATGCGAGGAGCAACAACCAAATCGCACGCACATAACATCAGGGACCAAGCGGTAAAGCAGAGATCAAGGGAACATGAGAACAGAAAAAATGAAGTGGGCAGCTTGGGGAACAAAATTGGGCAGCCGAAAAGCACAAACAAGGCTGCAAACAATAATACGATGAAGATATTTGGACCACAACTTGTGCAGCTGAACAACGGACACAAGCAGACAAGCGCAGTTACAATGTCGCTTGGTGCGCACACAAATAATCAACTGGCCCGCGCGCGGCTTGTGACTGGCTGACCAACCCGCTGCTGCACACAGCTTATTGTCGCATGTCTTAACTTTTGCTTTATCAGCATTATTATCGTAATCAACACTAAGCCGACAGGCACACCATGCATCAACTACTATTCCCCGGTGCTGTTCTCTGAAAATAACTTACTGTAGATTCAACCAGTGCACCACTCGGACCAGAACCGACACAGAACAATGGCTTAGATTGATCGAAACAAAAAGGGACCAAACCAAGACCGAGCAAACAAGGAAAGAGCCGATGTTACAAACACGAAGCAACAGAAGGACGATCGAATTTGCAGTAATATAGCGGCCAACGTCGATCAGAGTCAAGAACAGAGGGCGAATCAATCAATCAACCATTCAAAGGGAAACTGCACCGTCAGCGTCAACTAAAAGGATCTTCAACGGATTCGGGACGTCATGCAATGGTCAATCTGCGGTTTCAATGGCGGTCAACCTAACCATTCGCAGGTCGGTACTCAACGTAATCCAACAGGCAATCGAACTTCAACGTGTCAAACCGCAGCGAACAATTCAAGCGGTGAACTCCCCCAAATGAACTTTCAAGAAGACAGAACAAAGAAAACCGAACCTACACTGAACTCTTGCTGATAAATTACAGTAACCCAAAGTATCCCAAAAAAAAACTCTCAACTGTAATTTCTTGTGATATTCTTTGTTTGGCCCTCATTTTTGGCTGGGGAGTGTTGCGGATCTTGACAATCTCAATAGTACATACCAACTTAGTTTCTCTTCTCAGGCGCTAGCCTATGTACTTGTCGATCTAGGCACACATGTGCCGTAGGCGGAGCTTAGCTTATGTTAGCTTATTTCTCACTTACACATTCATTCTCCAATAACTGGACTGCTAATAATTGCTCTCTACAAGCTCTACCGAAACAGAACCAAATAAAACCAACAAACGGATGATTGTGGGGTGCAACTTTGGGGAATCAAACAATAACGAGACTCAGAGCAACAACAATAAATGCACGACAATAACCACGCAATAACAAAAATGAACCGTTTCGCGACACTAATTATTACTTGCATTCAACATTGCTGCCCCGTCACTTTCCCTCTTTACGAATCAGGAAAAAAATTTGACCAATTCTTATAAGGGCTCCACCAGATAGACCCGAAACCCGAAATCCGAAACATAAATTTTGTCTATGTCCATGTTTCGGGTTTCGGGTTTTGAAAAAAAAACCCGAAACCCGAAATACAAGGCTTGATAATCGAAAATGTTTCGGTCTTGCCACTTGTAGCTGACGTGAACAATTTATACAGTCAGTCGAAACATTTTCGATTATCATGCTGCGTGTTTCGGGTTTCGGGTTTTTTTTCAAAACCCGAAACCCGAAACATGGACATAGAAAAAATTTATATTTCGGGTTTCGGGTTTCGGGTCTATCTGGTGGAGCCCTTAAGTCATTGTGCGACCAATACCTTGGTTGCGGAGCTTGTTCCACTGTAACTGTTTGTGAATATTATAACCAAACTGCCATTGTAAGACCCAAATTTCCGTCGAGTATTCCAATCACCGTTTAATTTTTTAGACTTCATATATAATTTTTTGAAGCAGTGTGTGAATATCAAGCCCATAGGCTCTGGGTGATATTTTCGAAACGGTGTAAAGGTCAGTTGGGTGTAAAGGTTGGTGGAAAGCTCGGTCGACAGCTCCGTGTGATAGACCTCGGTGTAAACTTGAAAGTTAAGAACAGGGAATGTTTCACGTTTACACCGATCTACGCCGACCTTTTTTTTTTGGTTGATGTTACATGAGCAGTATGTAAAGCACGCAGCTAAAAACCGATTGACGGCGGGCGACACATTTCAAGGGTTCTTATGGGTGCCCACTCTTGATCATGGTGTGATTTTTGGAAGAAAGCCAGACAATCTCCTCCGAGATTATTTTTAATTACAAAATTTGGTTACTTGTGTGTGAAGTTGTTCGGATCGGAGGTTAACTGCGGATTGTGAAGGATGTTAAACAATTTAGTGATGCCACTAATAGTGTATTGTGCTGTTCTGATTTCCATATACAGGGTGGCCAAATGTAGCTTCACCAGATTAAGGATACAACGTGTTAGAAATACGTGTAAGGGCGGTCTTACGTAAAACTAGGAAATAGGAAATATTTCCTATTTCCTAGTTTCAACAAAGTATGAAATAGGAAATATTTCCTATTTTCCTAGTTGTCGTTTTGAAACTAGGAAATAGGAAACAGGAAATTTTGTCACCGTGTCCTGACGCTATAGACAAGCCTACTTTTAACACAACTGACGGAATATTTATTAGCCAAGCATGCATTGTGCATATACAGGCAACTCTCTCAAAACGTTTTGTTGAGCTGCGTTGCCGTTTGGTTCTGCTGATTGTGCCAAACATTTCCTATTTCCTATTTCCTAGTTTCGAAAAAACAACTAGGAAATAGGAAATAGAAAATATTTCCTAATTCCTATTGCCTAGTTTCGTCTCAAGTTTCCTAACAAATAGCTTTACCACGCAAATGATTTCCTATTTCCTATTTCCCAGTTTTACGTAAGGCCACCCTAAATGCGTTTCGATGCCCACAAAGCATCATCATCAGGCAAATTACCCACTGAAAAAAGAGAAAGAAACTATAAATACTAAATGATTGCACAAAAGAATTAGAATGTCATGTCAAGAAAGTGCTGAAAATTATCAAAAGTGAAATTGCACTTTGCAGCTGGTTCTGGTTAGAGACGAGCGATGTTGCGTGAGATTGCAAACTCCCAGTTTGCTGACAGGCATGCACCTGTGTTCAAGTTTAGTTCAGGGTGGCGCGCCCTTATGAACAATGCCTCTAGATGTTGCAGCTGGAAGTAGTTTTGTTCAATAATAAAGTGTAACTTTCTCTATGCAAGTAGCTGTACAACTAAAAAATATATATATGTATATGTATGTATATGTAGTTAATAAGAATTTAGATATAATAGAGTGTAACTTTCTCTATGCAAGTAGCTGTATAACTAAAAAATATATATATGTATATATATATGTATATGTAGCTAATAAGAATTATCACACGAAAGGAAAGAAGGAAATTACAGAGCAAAAGCCAAGTTACCTAACTTAGGCGCATCTAAACTCATTTACACGCATTCATACAGCCTAGGTCAAACTGTTTCGGTCTCTGTTCCTAGACAGTTTTGACCCACTACCCGGCCGAGACCATCCTCAGTAGGAAACCGGGAGGGTGAGATATCTAGGCGCGGTCACATTCACACGTCATTCACACGCTAGAGAATTGAATGAAAAAAAGGGAAAAAACGGCAAAAATTTGGTTAAAGAGAACTATACAATATTCTCCTACAGACTAACCACATCTGCATATCGTCTTTTTTTGGCAGCAGGCGGCCCATTGGCTGATGTGTCCATTTCGTTTGTATTGGATGTGTTGCTGGTGTTTGACATCTTGATTGGCACACGGTCCTGTTCTTCGGCAAGTATTTCGTTCAAAATGGCGTTGAATCCGTGTGATTCGTTGAGATCGTTTGACATAAAGTTGAATTGTTGAAAAAAATCGCTGATATTTCTGTGTAAAAGAAGATGTCTGTATAAATTCAGCAAGCGCTGTAGATGACAAAAATGAACGGAGAAAGGGGGTAAAAGGGTCAACGGCAGAGGAGCAGCACAGCTGCAAGCTGAGAAGGTTTTGCTCCGTGGATGTGTTCTGTGTTGGTTCTGGTATGACTATTTATGTATAAAGTGAGCAGAGAAATGTACATTGCGTGTGTAATCTGGTTTATCCCATTCGCAGACCTGTATTGACCAATCGATTTGAACTATCGGCAATTTTAGTGTCTTGGGACGAAAATAGGTATACTGTATACTTGTTGTGTAGAGTAGGGATGAAACTACTAAATTATAGGTTGGAAGCATTTTCTGATTAAAGCGTGTTTTTCTATGGTTCCGTATTTGTACATGAGGGGTTCATATTTGCCCAGAAACTCCAGGATTGTGTTGTGTACAGTTTCTTCTCTGTGGCCTTGTAAAATCAGGCGATTTACCATCTTCGTTATTTCTGTCTTCCAGTTTTCCAGGTTGCTGATGGTTCTGGTGAAGCGTAGGCATTGGCCAACAATTGTGCCTTTAAGGACATTTTGGTGGACACAGGATTTACTGGAATAAAATCTTAGAATTGGGAAATTAAAATAGTCGGTCTTATTGTATAGTTTGAAACCGCGTTGTCCCAATGTGATCAGAAGATCAAGATATGAAATTTTGTTGTTATTAGGTTGATCATAGTTCAACTCAAGGCTTTTATCATATATTTCCTGACATATGTTATTGAAGTTGAAATTGATCGAAATTATGTCGTCCAGATAACGCATAAGACACACTGAGTGATTAATCGGAGGATTGCATCTGATGAGATACTTGTATTCCATCATACTGAGTACCAGATCGGCAATTAGTGGGCTTGCGTTTCCACCCATTCCGATACCGTAATCCTGTCGAAGTACAGTATTACCGAATTTTATGTATGAATGTGAGATTACGGCTTCCAATAACTCGAAACATTCATGTTGATCAAATACATAGTGGTTTGAATTGGGTTGATCGGCATGACAATAGAAGGTGCGATTAAAATTGCTGTTTTTTGCGACTGCTATGTAGTTCTTACCAGAATTTGTGAATAATAGTGCAAACAGTTCTTTTAAGTTATGGATAATTATTTTATGTGGCAATTTGGTATAGAGCGTGCTAAAATCGAATGTCGTAGCAGAATGGGGGGTTATGTTTTGACGTTCACAAAAGTCCACAAGTTGACGGCTGTTGTCAATTGACATGTATAGTTTTCGACCTGTGCGTTTTTCACAAGTTTTGCAGTAATTTTTAAAATGGTTCTTAAGATGTTTCAGTATGTCTAGCAAAGTAGTAGATAACTGCTTTGAGGTAGCATTTGCTGCCCCCACAATGAAACGAAATTTAGTAGGCGTTTTATGTAGATTAGGTATTGCGTAAATGTTTGGTATACATGTGTCTTTCGCAATGTCCATGCTGTTATGTTTTAGGAGACCTTGAATAATTGCTGCTTGTTCATTTTTTATTGTTTCTTCCGTCAAATTTGTGTGTCTATATGTAGCTTTACCGTCGATTGATGAGGAGTTTAGTTCCTGACGTATAACTTGTAAATAAAACCGTTTGCATATAAACCCATAATTATTTGGTGTTTTGTCAACGGGGCATATAACGAAAGAATCTTGTAATGAATTTAGTGCCGCCATCGGTATTTCGTAACTGTTTTTCAGGTTAATGCCTTCCACTCGATTTCGAATTCGGCCTTCAACTTCAGTTATGTAATCTGAGATGTTTAGGAGATTATGTCGGTTTTTCAACTTTTGGGCATATTCACAGATGGGTTTCATTATTTCATCAATTAAATTTTCCTTAGTTATTTTTTTGTTTGGTCTGAAGTTAGTACCAAGTTTCAGTAGTTTCCTCAAATTTATGTCTTGACAAATATTGTGGTCGCCAGTTATAACGTGGCCATAGCTTTTGTCAATAAAATTACGGTAAGTTTCAGCATGACATACACATTTGCTATCATCAATTTGGTTGCAAATTGTAAGTTTAATTGTTTTATTGTAGTTAAAAATTTGTTTAGAAAGTTTATCTGGGTTTCTGTATACAATTTGGATTGGGTTGCGTTCACTAGGTTCAATTTCTAGTTTTCTTTTCACCACCGAGTTGTTTAGTATGGTATTAAGTATTATGTTTTCAACTCCTTTGTTAGAGAACGGGACTACTATGCGGTCCACTTTCTTTTGTTCCGACTGTGACTTCTTTGGCGAAAATTTACCGGCCATGAATGCCATAATGTACAGCTTAGTGATGTTGCTGACATTGCAAAGCTGTGCTGTTTTGTAACCGTGTTCCAATGTTTTTTTGTTGCATGACTTCAGGTAAACAAAAAGCTTTCTAGCGTCGTTATCGGCAATTATAGATTCCATTTCTTTTATGAAGTCTGTGTTTATTTGTTTATTTTTCTTCTTTTTGCGTCTGCCACGATCTTTCCGTCCAGTCCTGGGTACCTTAATGTTAAAATATGGGTGCGTTGCATTAATGTCCCAGTCAGTGCCCATTTGAGTGACTGTCCCAAAACCTTTTATTTGGTCATTTAGTCCCCAGGGTTGTGCCGTATTCAGTATTTTTGTCCAGTTCAGTTCCATATGGAGTAGTGTCGGTGTTATTCCAGTAGTCACATTTGTTGTTTCTAATACACAAACTTTCATGCTTTTTATCCCGTGACGAATGAAATGATCAACCAGTGGTGTACCCTTTTTCTGTGTTTCAACGTCTCTGCGGTGCTGTCCAAAACGAGAACGAAGTTCCTGTTCTGTTTTGCCCACATATTGTTGTCCACATATATTGCATGTTATGCAGTAAATTAAATTCTTTGTCGAACAAGTGCAAACTGTATCGGATACATAGCAAAATATTTTATCTGTAGCGTTACATGTCACGTGCGTTTTTGAATCCACGAAAAAACATGTTTTGCAGTTTCGTTTTCTGCAGGGTTTTGTCTCTATATGCTTGGCTGTGTGGTTTATGAGGATTTGCGGTTTATCCGTTGTATTGGTAGTGATCACTTGATGTATCGGCTTCGGATAAATATAACGTCTAGTGGGTATCCTGCTGGCTGGCACACTCTGTTGTCCGGGTGACCTCATATGCAGGGTCAGGCACGCATTATTCGTATTTTGAGTTAGGTCTGTGTTCATGATAAAAAGGCGGGACCCCTAGGGGAAAGTTGATGTCTGCTAGCGACAAAACTCAGCCGTGTCCGAGGTTGGGGGGAAGGTTATAGGGGTCCTACCAGCCAGCGGGATCCGAAGCCACATTTTTTAAAAAAACAAGATTTTTTAGTTTTAATCAAACTGATTGATATCAAGAATACAGTAAATAACATAATAGTTTGGGTGTCACAGTATTTTTTTAGGGATTAGAGATAAGATGTGTAATATGATTCGAAAAAACTTTTTTAATGAACCAAGAATTAATCCAACACATGAGTTATACGGACGTGTTTTGAAAAGCAGACATATAAAATTCAGCTAATAACGCAAGATCGAAGTACCGCAGTGAATAAACATTACAATACTGGTAAACCTGATTTTAATTTAAAAAAACGTAAAATAGGTATTTTAAAACGTGGTCACGGCATTTTTATCAGAACAATTATGTTGATCAGAGGTTCACGAATAACTGAAAAAGTTTGGAAGAGTAGAACAATGGATTGATAACTCTTTGAAGAAAATTATCACGGAATTACGTGATCGCAAAAATTAACATCAACTAAACCCCTAGGGGCTGAAGCCGAAAAAACGTTTGTGACAAGAATATGTAAATAATGTGTGTAGCATCAGGTTTTCTGTGACCAGTGCACTGAGAAAGCATTTTTAGGTGCACAAAAAATGAAACGGCAAATCATGGAGACGATAAGGTATTTACTTGGATAACAATCTAATCCTGAATGAGTGGAATAAAACGGCTGAAATGCTCGAATCCAAAAGTGCCATCTGGTTTTCGGAACTGTCCTTTAACCTGATAGTGTGTGCCGCTGAGCTTGACGTTCTTGTCGCCGAATTTTTCCTTCAAACGATTCTCGATGGATTTCGCGTCCTTGTATTGCATACGCTGGAATGCTGTCTTATCGCGACGCACGTACACCTGGGGTTAAAGCCTAGTGATGTTTCATTTTATCTGAGTGAGCCCTGTTATTCTGTAAATTATCAAAGATAATGAGTGTACCTTTCGTCCATGCAGTGTTTTGTCCTTGAGCGTGTGCGCATCGTCCAGCAACCAACTCAATTCGATGTCACGAATGAATGTGATGATCAATGGGGTGGGTTTGTTGTCGTCCCTTTTTCGTGGATCATTTGAACGCATCCAGTGGGATCGACGAACACCATTGACCAGACGATCGATTTTTGAGTCGGGGAAACCGAACAGATCCTTGGCAATTTCAGCCAGAACCTGATACATTTAATTTTGGGGAAATGGTGGCAAAGTAACCAATTATACTTACATACTGTATGTAGACAGTAATCTGACTCACTTGTCGGGGCAATTTACCAATGTGGTCTGAGGGTACGAGACCGGTAATAACCACGTTGTAGGAACGACTGTGTTTCTCTTGAGCTTCGCATCTGAGTGGGTACAAGAAGTTTCCAATATTTATAATTAAAATGAAAGTTGGTAAAAAGTTTGTAAACGTACCGTTCATTAACTTTTCTGACACCGTTCTTGTTCCGTTCGATTCCTTCCGCCTGATCCTTGCATTGTTGTTCCAGTTCGGCGATCTTTTGGTTGACAATTGCCAATTCATTCTGGAAAGTATGATAAGATTAAAGATTTTAAAATATTTTCATGTAATTCTATCTTGATTTGATAAATTTAAATATGCAAAATTCGAACGAAAATCGGCCACCGAAGTGGACCGACCGAAAATCGGCCACCGAAGTGGACCGACCGAAAAGCGGCCACCGAAGTGGACCGACCGAAAAGCGGCCACCGAAGTGGACCAACACGTAAGAAGGAGAAAATGCAAACAAAAAGTTAATGTAAAAGAAAGAAAATTAGAACGCAAAAGTAGAAATAAAGCGAGTAGAAGAAAGTTATAAATATAACAGCGAAAAAAGGCAAGAGAAAGAAAATTGAAAAAGAGAATTGAAAAAGAGAAAGCTGGTACATCGTCAGATCGACTCAGAGCTGGGGCAAGCCACCAAGCAAAGAGTCTACTGAAGTAAAAATAATAAAGTGTAACTTTCTCTATGCAAGTAGCTGTACAACTAAAAAATATATATATGTATATGTATGTATATGTAGTTAATAAGAATTTAGATATAATAGAGTGTAACTTTCTCTATGCAAGTAGCTGTATAACTAAAAAATATATATATGTATATATATATGTATATGTAGCTAATAAGAATTATCACACGAAAGGAAAGAAGGAAATTACAGAGCAAAAGCCAAGTTACCTAACTTAGGCGCATCTAAACTCATTTACACGCATTCATACAGCCTAGGTCAAACTGTTTCGGTCTCTGTTCCTAGACAGTTTTGACCCACTACCCGGCCGAGACCATCCTCAGTAGGAAACCGGGAGGGTGAGATATCTAGGCGCGGTCACATTCACACGTCATTCACACGCTAGAGAATTGAATGAAAAAAGGGGAAAAAACGGCAAAAATTTGGTTAAAGAGAACTATACAATATTCTCCTACAGACTAACCACATCTGCATATCGTCTTTTTTTGGCAGCAGGCGGCCCATTGGCTGATGTGTCCATTTCGTTTGTATTGGATGTGTTGCTGGTGTTTGACATCTTGATTGGCACACGGTCCTGTTCTTCGGCAAGTATTTCGTTCAAAATGGCGTTGAATCCGTGTGATTCGTTGAGATCGTTTGACATAAAGTTGAATTGTTGAAAAAAATCGCTGATATTTCTGTGTAAAAGAAGATGTCTGTATAAATTCAGCAAGCGCTGTAGATGACAAAAATGAACGGAGAAAGGGGGTAAAAGGGTCAACGGCAGAGGAGCAGCACAGCTGCAAGCTGAGAAGGTTTTGCTCCGTGGATGTGTTCTGTGTTGGTTCTGGTATGACTATTTATGTATAAAGTGAGCAGAGAAATGTACATTGCGTGTGTAATCTGGTTTATCCCATTCGCAGACCTGTATTGACCAATCGATTTGAACTATCGGCAATTTTAGTGTCTTGGGACGAAAATAGGTATACTGTATACTTGTTGTGTAGAGTAGGGATGAAACTACTAAATTATAGGTTGGAAGCATTTTCTGATTAAAGCGTGTTTTTCTATGGTTCCGTATTTGTACATGAGGGGTTCATATTTGCCCAGAAACTCCAGGATTGTGTTGTGTACAGTTTCTTCTCTGTGGCCTTGTAAAATCAGGCGATTTACCATCTTCGTTATTTCTGTCTTCCAGTTTTCCAGGTTGCTGATGGTTCTGGTGAAGCGTAGGCATTGGCCAACAATTGTGCCTTTAAGGACATTTTGGTGGACACAGGATTTACTGGAATAAAATCTTAGAATTGGGAAATTAAAATAGCCAATAATAAATAAATAAATTAAAAATTAAAAATTCAATGCCCAACACGGTCACCTGTTCATCTTGTATGTATGTACGTTGTGGTGCCGTTAGCATTCGTGACACGACTGTGATCTCCATTGTGACATTGTGGTTTCGCGTCTCACAAAAGACAAACCAACATTCGGTAATTGTAGTTCTTGGTTGCCGAATGACCAGAAAGTTTGCATTTGGACCAGAGTCATGGGGAAGGGGAGTTCCAGAACTATTGTATTACTAGACGGGCTACGGCTCGTATACAGCGCCGCGCCCGTGCAGTGCTCTAATTTCGGACCATATTCACTTTTTTGGTACTACCACAGCTTGCGCTATTTTTCCAAAACCACGTACATTTCAAAAAAAAATTCCGTTGTATTTTTCGGCCATATAGAGAGCGCACAGAGCTTTACTATAAAGCAGGTACAAAGCCCATTTATCACGCTATACAAACAATCCAAGACCAATCCAAGATTTTCCACCGCTGCTAAGTTCTCAGCTTTTTTGCATTTTTCTGGGGACCCAAGGCACACGCCATATTTTCCTATTTTAATAATAATGTTCCGAGGTGACATATAGCACGCCAGATAGTAAAAATATAATTGTTGTCAATTATGTGCAACCCTATGTTGGTTCCTCTGCATCCTTGTAGGTACGAGCAACAAATGAATTTTACACAAAATTCATAATTTCAGCAAATTTTCGCTTCCGTCATATTTATAGATTACCCACAGTTGTGATGGAAGTGTGATATTTACTGTCCTATAAAGCCCTAATGCTGTTGTTGTTCATCGATCAAAATCCAAAATTTTAGCTCCAACGTAACTTGAAAAAAGTCGTGTTCATTGAGGTCCATGCGTTGGACTTGGAGCCAGTGGTCAATAAAAAAATTTTTTACTCGAACCCCATTTTTTAAAAAAAAATTTTAAAATAAAAAAAAATTTTTTTACAGTCAAAATCTGCCCAACACGATAAAAAATAAGAGCTCAAGTACAAAATAGGGGTATTTTTGTTACATAATGTGTTCTAAGTGCATAAAGCACAGGTGATACGAAAACCATGCTATCCAATGGTCGATAAGTACCAACCATAGTCAGGTAAACACCCGTACCCTTCCCCAGGTGGTACGGGTGTGATGGTATGGCTTTCTGATATTCGGGATGAGAATTTTGGGCGAAATTATGACGTCTAGGTACACGACCAATGCAAATAAGCTGCACATAGTGTGAAATTAGAGTGAATACAAAATAGAATCACTCCTTTCGGGTCTGGGGCATGGACAAATAAATGCCCACCCAGTCACAGTACGTGTGTAGTCATATGAGAGGCCCTGTGAGTGTGCGCACTATGTCTAGAGGCCACAAAACAACGATTATGGCACCCAATACACCCATGGTAGGGTTAGGTGATGTCAACAGTAGCAATTTTTATGCAAAAAATAGCACTTTTAGGGCAGAAAAATAGAGAAATTTTCGAATTTTGATGTAATAAAAATTTTTTTTAACCTTTGGAACGATTTAAAAAAATTAAAAAATTTTAAAAAAATAGGAAAATATGACACAGAAGCGTGCCCTGGGTCCCCAGAAAAAAGCAAAAAAGCTGAGGCTCACCACTGTTCAGCGAGCCTTTGTCGAAACTTAGCAGCGATGAAAAATCGGTCTTGGATCGCTTGTATAGCGTGATAAATGGGCTTTTTACCTGCTTTACCTCCGGGCTCAGACAGTCTGCTGACATGGGAAAAAATTTTCTTGGCCGTGAGTGTTTTGGACCAAGCCCAGTCACCGTGCCAAGTTTCATTGAGATTGGTTTTGGTCACATATGGCGGAGACCTTTAGGTTGACTGGACCTGGATGTGAGCTCCAGTATGATATTTTTTTCTGATGGCAAATGTTTTATGCTTTCCAAAACAGCACCAGAGAAAGCGCTTTTGATGCAAGTTGCCGCAACAAAGATAAAGTGAACCGTTGTCAATCGGGTTGGTCACATCGACTGAATGTGTCACTATCACATTGAGTTAGTCATGTGCTTTGGATGTTTGAAATTGAGTTTAAAGTTAAACTAAAATCATAATAAGCTCATGTTCAAACATTTTTTCACACAGTTCGGAGCAAGTATATAAGCAAGACATTGTGCTGTTCTGTTGTTCATTTCGATCTGGTCCCCACAGACGTACGCTGTGCGCAAAATTACAGATGTGTATAGTACAAAGACAATGGGTGGAATTTTCGAAACGGTGTAAATGTCAGTTGGGAGTAAAGGTCGGTGTAAAGTTCGGTCGAAAGCTCGGTCGGCGTAGCTCGGTGTAAACGTGAAACATTGCTTGTTATTAACGTGGAATGTTTCAAGTTTACACCGAGGTCTATCACACTGAGCTGTCGACCGAGCTTTCCACTGACCTTTACACCCAACTGACCTTTACACCATTTCGAAAATATCACCCAATGTACATAACTATTTTTGCCAATATAAATCACGCAAGAGTTCAAATGTGTACACTTTCGCTGATATCAAAATTCAAAGTCCACCCCCCACAATCTTGTGTGACTGTGAGGTACCTCCAATAATGAGGCCGATGTCAATACAAAGGATCTGTCGGAAGCTGCCACTGCAACCGAGAAAAAAATTATCGCAAAGGATGCTAACGTCTTCGTCTGGTTGTTGGTTAGAAAATTTTATTTTACAATTTTAGCAGAGTCCGTATTAAGTCAGGCTGAACCCACTGATCTGAAAACCCGCGGAATTGTTTAGAGTCATACTTTTGATTGAAGTAGGTTAATGCGTGTCAGCTTTCAGAGTTTCAAACGTGATGAAGTTCTCAACTGAAGAGGCTCGGGCTCACAGCACATGGTCTATGTGGTCATGGGACACGAACCGAAACCACAAGTGAAGGTCGGTTTGGTTGTGTTTCTAAGTGCGGCGCCTGTATACATACCGGAGTTTTCCGGTTACAGCCCCCACCATTCAGAAAGTGGTCCAAATAGAGCCCCATGGGGCTCTATGCGGTTTTTTTCGTTCTGGTACCCATTTTGTGAGCAAACTTTACCGATAAAAAGGAGCACAGCGAGCTATTTTACATGATGTTTCGTACCTTTTGGACAAAGTCTTTGCCTTTATTTCATGCAGATAGAACCAAATAGTCTATACAAAGCGTCTATAAGAACAAAAACGTGTTGCAGTCAAGTCAGGTATGAACAGTATTCGAAAAGTACAAAAATTTTACATGGGGCTCTATTCGGAAGATGATTCGAATAAAGCCCCATAGGGCTCTAATTGGGAATAAAAATAATTTTCAAAATCCGATTTCCCACCTACAACCGAATAGAGCCCCGCAGGGAAACCGGGAAACTCCGGTAGTTTTCGGTACGGGCGCGTGTAGGCATCGGGAACTTTGGAACACAACATTTTTTCCATACCCAAGATTCCAGTTTCCAGTGCCACTTGCCATGGTTCGATTCCCGACATGCGTGTGGTCATATCGGGAACGGGGAACTAAAATCTTGGACACAGAAGCCGGTACCCAATTCCATCCCGGTATGACTACACGCGCGCTACTGCTTCGTCTTAATCAAACCCTTATGGTTTGCTGGTATATACATACATAGCTCTGTTGGCAAACATTACTTTGTGTCTTTCTTACGCTGTGTTACTGTGTTCTTTCTTTTACATTTCCAATATTATCCAAAGTCACTGTTTTCAATTTCTATATACTATCCGCTTTCGAATGGTCTACGAAACTGAACAAGCAGGAACATAGGCATACTATACCGTAACTTTGCGAACGGGGTACTGTGGTACACGTGTTAGTACCGTAACCGTGTTGTGTTTACATACACGAAATCTGTGTAATGGTGTTAGCTCAACACCCCCACCCCACATGTTTGAAACGAAATGCTTTTTCATGTGATAGGGTGGTATTTTCGAAACGGTGTAAAGCTCAGTTGGGTGTAAAGATCGGTGTAAGCTCGGTCGAAAGCTCAGTTGATGTAAGCTCGGTGTAAACATGAAACAGTACACGTTAACAGCAGGCAATGTTTCATGTTTACACCGAGCTGACACCGACCGAGCTTTCGATTGAGCTTACACCCACCTTTGGCCTACTTTTTCTTTCTCCAGAGATCGATTGGTGTTGACTACCAGCGCACACCCACCTTTACACTCAACTCACCTTTACACCGTTTCGAAAATATCACCCATAGTCAGTCACCAAATCCTTGTCCAAACAATGAGTGTCGTTGTGTAAGTCTGTCTATAGGCTTATGGATTTCCAGCTTACACATATTGTTGTTTCAATAACTTTTGAATCGTCAAGCGATATATTTTCATTGTTTGCAAACAATAAAGGTGCGCGTATACTCATTCCGCGGAACAGAAAGAACAGTGAAGGAACGATTATTTCCGGTGACCCGCGTATACTTCACCCGAGGAACAGCGGAAACGAGTATACGCACGTCACACGGAACGATCTGACGCAATCGAGAAGGAACAAAAAAACGTTCCGCGGAATAGAAAGAACGAAGTCAAAACATTTTGACTTTTTGTGCTGTTCCTCGAGATTGTTCAATTGAAATGAGCATTACTGGAGTTTGGAGAGGCCAAAACTTTTATTTTTTTGACACCGCGATGCGAAATAAGCGTGGTTTTCGTCGAGAAGTAACAAAAAGCATTCCAGATCTTTCTCAGGACGACTAACTTGGCGATCTTCCATGTCCGTGGTAAATGAAACAGTTGTGGGCAAACCTTTGTCGTTCAAATAACCTAATTTTGACTTCAAAAATGCCCCTGGCATTTCTGACTTACTTACAATTTGCGTTATTTACACAGATTACACAACGAAGCCGTGAACTGGCTGCATTGTGGTGCGATCATATCAAAGCGTTTTGAATGCGTGAATTCAAATAGTTCTGTTCTTTCAGTGACATTCTATTCACCGTTTTTGAAATCACGGCGTCAATTTACATAGAAAAAATAAGGAAAACCAGCAAAAAGTTCCCATCATGTGACCAGTCGAGATTTGAACCTCTGCGTGCGCAACGAGTGCGACCGCTGGACCACGCCTTAGACCATTAGCCTATCGCGTCAGCTGTGGCCGGCTGCTTAGTGCTTTACATAAACACAAGCAGTCTGAGTGAGTGTCAGTTGCTGCTGTGCTGCGCTGTGGTGTTGTGTGCTTGTGTGTGTGTTGCGTTGACGTCATAACGTGTGTGTGTGATGCCTGATTCAGCAAGGTGGTTCAATTCGATTGGTCCACATAAAAATTTTTACTCGATAATCTTGTTCAAATCTGGCTGGAAATTTGTCGGGAAAACAAGGGAATTTTACGCAGAGCAGCTCCCCAACCATTGTCGACGCATTCTGATGGTATTTTCTGCTTTATTCTGCGTTGTCAAATGCCGGCCCCCCTAAATGTGTGCTGCCGTCGCACAAAAGGAGATCTTGAACAGTTTCAATGTTTGTCATGTCATGTTGAGCACAATTTTTTTTTAATTTTTTTGGTTGATATTGCGACACAGAAAATGCTCAGCAAAACACATATCATCAAGCCTAAAAAATCCGGGGCGGGGATGCCCTTCTATTTATTTTCTCTGACATTGATTTCTCGAGGAACAGGCAAGGAACAGCGGAAATGCTGAAGGAACGAAAGAACAGAAGGAATAGCGAGAATGCGTTTCCGCTGTTCTTTCGTTCCGTCACGGAACTGCATTGCGCAGAACGTTTTGCGTTCCTCGGAACGAGTATACGCGCACCTTAAGCCTGTGTGTGTGGTTTGTGGAAAACATCTGGTCACAAGTGGATATTTTTCCCATCAAAATTGTTTCTGACCAAAACAAGGTGTTGTTGTTTGCAGAGACGGATGCTAAAGTTTACTCAGACAGACAGACGACAGTGATGAAATTTCATAAAGTCAACATCAGCCCCCTTGTCTGACTCAGCTACCGTAATGCTCCTTCTTTCTTGTGACCAATCAGCATGCTCGATTGTACTACTTGTAACCAATCACATCCGGTAGCTCCTCCCATCGTGTGATGCCACTGCCTCCTCGCCATTGTATATAAACTGGGAAGTTTGAGGCATGTGGTCATTTGCTTCTTTTCCAAATAAGAAAATCCGTTCCGTCCATCGAATTTGGTCTATTTTTGCTTCACCACACGACCGTGAATTGAATCGCATGTAAGTATGCGGTAGCTAGTTACTGTCCCGTGTGTTATTCAACAACGTCAGTTTGTTTTTCAATTTTTTTACATTCACCAAGGCCCATGGTTTGACTTGTAGTTTTTGTTACCATCCTAAATTCTATATTCCGCCATTTAGGCTGCCATGTTTGGAATTGAAGATGCGGCCTGGAGTATCGCACAAGCTATAAGCGCAGGAGTGGCTCTGGATGTGAGCATTAATATGGCACCGGCACTCGTGGCGTTGGTAAGTGTTGAAGCTTTATTGTGTTGAAAACGGTTTTGAGCTTCACAAGCATCTATTATTCTTTACTGTCCCCGAAGCGAAACACTCGAATTTTGACCATTGCAAGACTTGTTGTTCATTATTTCATCCGGTTGTAGGCGATGGCAAAGGCAGATTTCGTTCGAATCACCTCGGGTGAAATCATACTCTTGGTGATTGGCTACCTTTCTTTTTACATTACTAGAATATTTCTGCAATAGATACACTGATGCCCCGACCTTCGACTAGAATGAAATTTCTTTATTGCACAGTGTCGAAACAAGGTTTGACGGTGGTTCGATTAGTTGCATCAGTAAGTCTCACAACCTCACGTGTGCAATGCTAAGTCCCAAACAGGGTTGGGCAAAAAGCGTTTTTTTTCAAAAATTCGTTTTTTTAAACGCCCAGATGGCCAAAATATGCCCAAAAAAGTTGGAAAACGCACATGTTCTGAGGTAAAAGCAACGGGTTTCAACCCTTTTCTAGCGAGTTGTTAACATCCCATCATCATGGGACCAACTTTGGCCGGAGTCATCATTGAAAGTCAAACTCCGTATATCGACGTATCTCGACAAAGTAAAAATTGATCAAAAATTTTTTGAAAAAAATGGGACAAAAAATTGATTTTCCCTGAAAATCAGGGTACTTTCCCTAAAAAATCAGGGAAAATCAAGGAAATTCAGGATTTAAAAAAATCGAAAAACGACCCAGACGTTTTTTAAAAAAACGTCATTTTTTTAAGAAAAACGCCGTCGTTACTTTTGTCCAACCCTGGTCCCAAAGCAATCCTTGTGAGCAAAAAGTATAAACTTGTAAGGCACTGGTTACAAGTTTTACGGTGCACTCATTATTTTGCAGTGCTATACCGCGCTGGCCACTGGTCTGATCATTACGGTAATCATGGCCGGTGTTGCTATCTACAAAATAACAATGGACAACAAAACGGCAAAAATGCAGAAGAACAAGCACTATTAGGCATTACTTTTACTCACGTGTCGATGCCCAAGCAGGTTCAGAGAAAAATTAGAGGACTAATCTGTTTGCTGATGCACCACTTGTCCATACATATAATATATGAATACGTATTATTGTGCCTTATTCTTAGCGGTCAACGTCATAATAATATCGCTAAACTACCCAAGCTATGACTTATGAACCTCATGAGGTATATACACTATTACGCTGTTTTATAATAACAACTTTTGTCGATTCTATTTTTCACACTTTATATTATATAAAATTATAATCCCCTTTACATGTATAATCCAGTTCTTATCAAAGGATAATTCGCATGGCACTGTATATACTTTGGTTCATAGTGAACACCATTTTTTTGTTACGATGTTCTTGACACGTACAAAAATTAGGGGAGGGTTTCGGACAAAAAAGTTACCAACGGTATGTATTATACATATGTACAGTATGAATCATACTATCGTCACAGAGACGCTTGTGTCAACAAAACCAAACCATTGGCATCTGCGTGATTCATATAAAACAGCAGATTGCTGGGTTTATTGATGCTGCTTTCATGATTGTATAGTCCATCCATCAGCTCATGTCACTTTGGGTTGCTGCTGGCTGGCCTGTTCCCTTCCTCCACGTTCTAATTAAACAGAAATTCAATTTGACCGATTTTGCAAAAAAAACTGAAAAAATGATAGAATAAGTCGAAAAATATTGAATTCGATCAAATTTAAAATTAAACGAAAGTAAAATGGATAAAACACTTCGATTTCATGAAAAATATCACAATTTAGGAGCAAAAATAATTTTTTTGGCAACTCAATTTCTCTTTCATTAGAGCGTGGAGGAAGGTATCAAGTCGGCTAGCAGCATCACAAAGTGACATGAGCTGATGGACGGACTATACGTAACGTAACTTTCACCGGTGTACAGTTCGTCTGTGTGACATAATCCGTCGCTGAGAACAAGGCCTTATTTATTCATGATTCAGACACAATCTTGTAAAAACAACGAGATCACTTCCTGCCAAGATACTCAAACCACAACCACAGGCTTTTTGTTTTGTAGTTTACGCTTGTTGTTGTTTTCATACCCAACTGGCTGTATTCAGTGGTCAATAAAAAAAATTTTATTCGAACCCCATTTTTTTAAAAAAAATTTTTTAATTAAAAATTTTTTTTATTCCGGCCAAAATCTGCCCAACACGATAAAAAATGAGCGCTCAAGTACAAAATAGGGGTATTTTTGTTACATAATATGTTCTAAGTGCATATAAAGCACAGGTGATACGAAAACCATGCTATCCAGTGGTCGATAAGTACCAACCATAGTCAGGTACACTACCCTTCCCCAGGTGGTCCGGGTGTGATGGTACGGCTTTCTGATATTCGGGATGGGAATTTTGGGTGAAATTATGACGTCTAGGTACACGACCAATGCAAATAAGCTGCACATACAGTGTGAAATTAGAGTGAATACAAAATAGAATCACTCCTTTCGGGTCTGGGGCATGAATAAATAAATGCCCACACAGTCACATGTATGTACGTGTGTAGTCATATGAGAGGCCCTGTGAGTGTGTGCACTATGTCTAGATGCCACAAAACAAACGATTATGGCACCCAATACACCCATGTTAGGGTTAGGTGATGTCAACAGTAGCAATTTTTATGCAAAAAAATAGCACTTTTAGTATGCAAAAAATAGCACTTTTAGGGCACAAAAATAGAGAAATTTTCGAATTTTGATATAATAAAAAAATTTTTTTAACTTTTCGAACGATTTAAAAAAAAATTTTTCAAAAAAATTTTTTTTAAACCACTGCCTGTGAGTGTGTGCACTATGTCTAGATGCCACAAAACAAACGATTATGGCACCCAATACACCCATGGTAGGGTTAGGTGATGTCAACAGCAACAATTTTTATGCAAAAAATAGCACTTTTAGGACAAAAAAATAGAGAAATTTTCGATACTTGAAATAATAAAATAAAATTTTTTTAACTTTTGGAACGAATTTTTTTTAAAACAACTGGCTGTATTGAAACATAACCCATCACGCGCAAAACAACCAGGAAAAATTTTACATGGCGGTCCAAAAACAGGGCTTGGAAACATTTTTTGGACAAGCTTAGGCGGCATATTTCGTTCATCTGGGCGTTTTTAATCTAAAACGCTTGTTTTTTTTTAAAAAAACAAATTTTTGAAGAAAAAAAACGTTTTATGCCCAACCCTGACCGGACGCGCTCACTGAAGTCTGTCACCGTGTTTGTTTGACAACTGAACATGTTATTTTGCTCGTTTTTACACGGCAGTATATCGGCTTGCCAATGGTGTCAAAAGTTACTGGAAAACCCGAGGGCTCTAATGAATAAAATGGTTGAAACAAATCGGCCGACATTCCACTTACTCCGAATAGAGCTTTTCCCCGGGGGCTTTACGGGAAAACTCCGGGGAAAAAAATTCCTGTCGCCAGGATTATGCTTACTTTGAGGATAAACTTGTACGATAAAATAGGTAAAGTAGAAACGGAGTTTTAAAAAAAATCTCCAAAAAAAAAAAAAATTTTTATATTTAAAAAAATTCTTTTTTTCCTAAAAATTTTTAAAAATCTACAACACACCCACCAACGGGCAGACACCCCCACGCCACCACGCAAGGACACCCCCCCCCCCCCCCACCCCCCCCCCCACCAACACACACACAAGAACCGCACCACAAAAAAAAAAAAAAAAAAAAAAAACAACAAAAACCTTTGTAACAGACCTTGACAATGACAGCAATGTTAATGAGAGAGAGTCATAAAATCATGAGTTACCCTGTGACAAGTACGGTATTATATAACGGGGATTACCACTTAATATAATCAAATGTGAGAATAGAATCGACAAAATCTGTTATTATAAAATGAAGTACATAACCTTTACATCAAAAAGTCATATCTGGAGTAGTTTTGCGATTCAAACTTCATACACAAGGGACCAGATTTTGTGATCAAAAATAATTGCTGAGGAAATTGTTTGGCTTCGTTCCGGATCCCAAAGTCAGCTGACAAAACTCCGAAAAATCACACCATGATCAAGAGTGGGCACCTTCGAAATGCGTCGCATGTCGCTCCTCGTCAATCGGTTTTTACCCACGTGCCTTATATTATCATTCATGTATGTAACATCAACCAACCTGCCGTCTACGTCTATGCTTGTGTGCTGATGGCGATCGATAACTTACAGACAGTTTTCTATTTCCAACAATCGGAGCCTCGTTAATGTTTCAACGAGGCTATAAATAGGGTCTAAAGAGTTGACAGAAATAGTGTTTTCATGTCATACAATCTCTAAAAAAAGAATAAATCAACAAAAAGTTAGGCACTTTTGTCAGTCAGACAGGCGCACAGTGCGATGCTCGAACAGGATTACTTACCGGGATTCTTAATATTACTCGGGATTGAAATTTTCCGGATCGGTATTACAGTTTTTAGCACAATATTACTCACATTACCGAAAATGTTTCATTTTTGAACCCCGTAGCTGGCCCCCAAAACACCCCCGCAGCAAAAATAAAGCCAAATGGTACCAAAATCGACCATTTTTCTCTCGCATTTGTGTTGTCATGCTGGTTTTTTGTGTCACACAAATGTGATACAACTCAACTTTTAGCAGCTTCATAATCCCGGTCAGAATGCCGGATCGGAATTTCGGGATCTTATCGAGTTTGAAAATCTCCCTATTTCCGGATCGGGATAGGAATCCCGTTCGAGCACTTCACACGGGTATGTCCGTCTAACATGTCAGCCTCAAAGGATGCCCACACATGTTTTTGATGCAAAGCCTAAGCCTTCGTTTTGTCTTATAAATAACTTTCACACAACCGACGCTAGATTAGTTCGCCATGTATATACAGTATACATATGTATGTGGGTACTGTCGCCCAAAAAGCAAGCCCAAAAGGGGCTTGGCCCAAAATGGTGTGTGGCCCGAAAGTACCTGGCCCAAAAGATGCCTCAGCCACTAAACGTACGTGGCCGAAAAGGTAAATAGCCCGAAACATAGCGTGGCCTTAAAAAGTGTCACATGGCCAAAAAGTGCGGTGGCCCAAAAGGTTAGTTCCCAAAATTTGGACATGGAACACCCGAAAACCTCCGAGATCGGAATAAATAGCGTGGGAACGCTGTTCAGGGGGCTTGATTAACGCCGTCAAAATGGATTGCACCTGGATGTTTACTAAAGTCGGATATCTTTTCTGAAAGTAAATATTTTGCACTTACATTCGAAAATGGCATTAGAGAGCACAACGAGCTCTTTTTCATGCAAGCTGCCGCCACAAAGATAAAGATGCGTAGTTAATTAATGAAAACTTGCATGAAACAGAGCTCTTTCAATAATTGCAACTTTTGGACCTGACACTCCCACAACTGTAGAGCTAAGGCCAGCGGCCTTCATGAATATGAGGGCTCAGAAATTCATAACAGGGCACAATGAGAGGATGTTTGTTGGTAACGATGTTGGCAACATTGACACTGGTTGGTCTGATACACTGTTTTTGAGCAGAAACCAAATTCAACGCTCGATGTGCAGTGGTTTGCAGGGGCTTCCTCAACCGGTGAAATTAAAGTTAGAGGATGAGAGCAGCTCTTTGAATTTTATTTATTGTTATGCGGAAAGCGCGTCAAGTATGAGGTCGATACAACCAGGGTTGAGCAAAAAACGTTTTTTTTTTCAAAAAATCGTTTTTTTAAAAAACGTTTTTTTTTAAAAAAACGTTTTTTTTAAAAACGCCCAGATGACCAAAATATGCCCCCAAAAAATTTGGAAAACGCTCATGTTGGGAAGAAAACGTGGTTAAATGAAGTAATTCTGTGTTCTGAGGCAAAATAAACGGGTTTCAACCCTTTTCTAGTGAGTTGCTAAGATCCCATATCAGACCCGCATCATGGGACCAACTTTGGCCGGGGTCATCACTGAAAGTCAAACTCCGTATATCGACGTATATCTCGACAAAGTAAAAATTTGTCGAAAGTTTTTTGAAAAAAATGGGACAAAAAATTGATTTTCCTTGATGATCAGGGTACTTTCCCTGAAAAATCGGGGAAATCAAGGAAATTCAGGATTTAAAAATAACGAAAAACGACCCAGGCGTTTTTTTCAAAAAAACGTCGTTTTTTTAAGAAAAAACGCCGTCGTTTTTTTTGCCCACCCTGTTCCAGACAGGCGGATTGTGATGGGGCACAACTATACAGCGTACATTTACGTCAGATCGGCTGACTTTCAAATGCATCATGACTTCTTGTTGTTGTAACAAGCATTGTGCGTGATTTGGATAGCATCAAATATACAGTGGTTAATCCAGTTCGTCCTGTGGACCCTGTTGCGCTCAAAATACAACTGAATCAGTCGGATGCGTTCCGGTCCGGTCTATTGTGGACTGGAACATGCACGCAGTGCTCGAACGGGATCCCGATTCCGGAACCGGGGAGTAGTTTAATCCCGATAAAATACCCAAAACACGAACCCGATTAATTCACCGAATTCCTATATCCCGATCTGGCATTCGTATTTTTATTATTTTTTTATTTTTATCGGGTTTATGGATGATTTGACGTCGAGTTTATGATCTGAGTTCATTACAATTGGCCCCGGTTCCTGTGTCGCTCAGCGCACACAAACTGTGTTTCCAGTGCGCAGTGAAAATAGATTGAAACTACAGTATTGTTATTATGGAGAGCACGTGCAGTCAATCTTATCAATCGTTATAATAATGACCAAGAATAAACAGCTGTTATGTCTAGATGCCACAAAACAAACGATTATGGCACCCAATACACCCATGTTAGGGTTAGGTGATGTCAACAGTAGCAATTTTTATGCAAAAAATAGCACTTTTAGTATGCAAAAAATAGCACTTTTAGAGCACAAAAATAGAGAAATTTTCGAATTTTGATATAATAAAAAAATTTTTTTTAACTTTTCGAACGATTTAAAAAAAAATTTTTCAAAAAAATTTTTTTAAACCACTGCCTGTGAGTGTGTGCACTATGTCTAGATGCCACAAAACAAACGATTATGGCACCCAATACACCCATGGTAGGGTTAGGTGATGTCAACAGCAACAATTTTTATGCAAAAAATAGCACTTTTAGGACAAAAAAATAGAGAAATTTTCGATATTTGAAATAATAAAATAAAATTTTTTTAACTTTTGGAACGAATTTTTTTTAAAACAACTGGCTGTATTGAAACATAACCCATCACGCGCAAAACAACCAGGAAAAATTTTACATGGCGGTCCAAAAACAGGGCTTGGAAACATTTTTTGGACAAGCTTAGGCGGCATATTTCGTTCATCTGGGCGTTTTTAATCTAAAACGCTTGTTTTTTTTAAAAAAACAAATTTTTGAAGAAAAAAAACGTTTTATGCCCAACCCTGACCGGACGCGCTCACTGAAGTCTGTCACCGTGTTTGTTTGACAACTGAACATGTTATTTTGCTCGTTTTTACACGGCAGTATATCGGCTTGCCAATGGTGTCAAAAGTTACTGGAAAACCCGAGGGCTCTAATGAATAAAATGGTTGAAACAAATCGGCCGACATTCCACTTACTCCGAATAGAGCTTTTCCCCGGGGGCTTTACGGGAAAACTCCGGGAAAAATTCCTGTCGCCAGGATTATGCTTACTTTGAGGATAAATTGTACGATAAAATAGGTAAAGTAGAACTTTGTAACAGTGAGTGGTTTTTTAAAAAAAAATTCGTTCCAAAAGTTAAAAAAAAAATTTTTTTTATTATTTCAAAATTCGAAAATTTCTCTATTTTTTTGCTCTAAAAGTGTTATTTTTTGCATAAAAATTGCTACTGTTAACATCACCCGACCCAACCATGGGTGTATTGGGTGCCATAATCGTTGTTTTGTGGCATCTAGACATAATGCACACACTCACATGGCCTCTCATATAATTACACATGTACATGTGACTAGGTGGGCATGCATTTATCCATGCAACAGACCCGAAAGCAGTGATTCGGTGTGATATTCACCCTATATTTACACTGTTTGTCACATATTTGCATTGGTCGTGTACCAAGAGGCAATAGTTTCACCCAAATTTACCGTCTTGAGTGTCACAAAGCCACACGAAGGCACCCACACCACGTGGGGGAAGTGTACGGGTGTGTACCTGACTACTGTTGGTACTCATTGACCATTGTTTAGTATTGTTTTCGTGTCGTGAGTGCTTTATATGCACTTACCACACGTTATGGAAGAAAAATGGTACTATTTTTTGCTTTAGCGCTCATTTTTTTTCGTTTCTGGCAGTTTTTGGCTGGAATAAAAAAAAAATTTTTTAAATTAAAAAAAAAAATTTTTTTTTAAAAAAAATGGGGTTTGAATAAAAAAATTTTTTTATTAACCACTGCTTTGTAACAGACCTTGACAATGACAGCAATGTTAATGAGAGAGAGTCATAAAATCATGAGTTACCCTGTGACAAGTACGGTATTATATAACGGGGATTACCACTTAATATAATCAAATGTGAGAATAGAATCGACAAAATCTGTTATTATAAAATGAAGTACATAACCTTTACATCAAAAAGTCATATCTGGAGTAGTTTTGCGATTCAAACTTCATACACAAGGGACCAGATTTTGTGATCAAAAATAATTGCTGAGGAAATTGTTTGGCTTCGTTCCGGATCCCAAAGTCAGCTGACAAAACTCCGAAAAATCACACCATGATCAAGAGTGGGCACCTTCGAAATGCGTCGCATGTCGCTCCTCGTCAATCGGTTTTTACCCACGTGCCTTATATTATCATTCATGTATGTAACATCAACCAACCTGCCGTCTACG
>JASAMV010000144.1:0-14380 GCA_030248065.1 Rhynchonema sp. JSB1_4
GAGGGTTCTGCTTTTTGGTGGTGCCTTCGACTTGTCTGCCCCTGATGATGTTCCAATACTCTTCCATTCTTTCTGCTTTCTACTCTACATCTTCAATGGACGATCATCTGTCACTGTGTTGCATACGGCTATAGAGGAGAGCGTCTATTCGGTTTTGTTGCCTGCCTCGCGCCGGCCTGACTGAGTTGTAAATCCGCCCCTCTTACCTTGTCTCATGGTGTTCAGATCAATCAATTGCCGCATTGTGAACCGTCGTTGTGGTACAACGAAGCTGTGCAAGGGGGGATGTAGTCCCGTGATTGTGATTATCCCTTAGCTTAGTACTGTTTAGTGGGGTTTTAGGCTAGGTTAGGTTGTATTTCTCGTAAAACTGTCGTTATTGTTACCATTTGTACCTTGTTTACCTTTTGTTTAGCATTATTATTCCCTTTCTGGTGACCCCTGTTTGTGTATCATCTTAAACCATTCCAAATCTCTCTCTTCACTCGTCTGGCTTTTCCAATGTAAGAGAACGGGTTACTGTAATTCTGTTGAAGTTTGAATCTCGGCCGGTTGCGTTTGTGTTTTGTTATCGTATTTCGTGTGTGCCCCGTGTGCGCGATTGCGCTTCCTATTGTTTTGGTTATTTCCCTTTTGTTATTATAAAACTTATATTGTGAACGAGCGAGTCGGCTGATTGACGAGCGAGTGAACGAACGAACATTGCATTCCCGAATCCCACACGAAACGAGCAACTCTGAACATTGGCTTTGGTTGATTCGGCTCGGTTGACGAATCCGGTTTCTGCAAGCACTAGTAGATACCTGTTGGGCTCGCAGGATCTCATTCTTGCGGTGTAAAAATAAATACACAGATTGTATATGGGTTATTCATACATAATTATTTGACGTACCTATTAGTAAAAAACTGAGAAAATGTTTATTTTTTTCAGAAAAAGAATTGACGTGCAAAAGAAAAAAATGTATAATAGCGTAACTTTGATGATCTTGGTGACGCTCACAGCACAAGATACGACGTGCATGGAGTCACGAGAAGAATGGCAAATCACCGAGAACGACGCATATCGTTCAAATACGGTACTGGCTTTTCCAGCGAAACAACGACACGTATCTAAAAGGGTAATTCTTGATAATAAAGCAGGATCCAACATTTTCTGGAGAAGCTTGGACGCCAAACTGGGCCGGAGAACTTCCACCACCTATGCAACAACAGCAACAAGTTGATCAACCAGTATTTCATCAAATGCAAAACATGGTACATATTGATCCCAAGAAACAAAACAACCAGAATAGAAACAGAATATAGATAATTTGTTTTAGCAAGTCGAACCCTTCAATCGAGGTGAATTTAATCGTTTGTTTGCGGTGGCGGCTGGCGATCCAACAGAAGAAGATCATACCCATCAAACCGCAGCTGGTCAACGTGTGACAGAAGTTAGTGTTTTATGTACAACAAGCCGTTTTTTTTAAAGTTTCATGTTCAAACACACATGTCACGAAACATTTGTAATTCATAAAAGTTTAGATCAACCAACAGTGGCATCCCAGAGCCATGCCCTTTGTGCCCCGACACGGTGAACACGTGGTGAGACGTCTCAACCCTAACCTAGCGACCACCAATCATGATTACGTGTAGAATGATGGATGACAAAACTGCCAGGAAGCAGCATATCAGATGTGCGTATCGATCACAGATTCGACAGTACACTCGATCGACGTCTGGGCGGAACATAGCCAGGCAAAGTTGAATGGTGTCGTATCCAACATGCAATTGTGAAACACACAGTTGTTCTCCCTCTCGAAAGTCACTCCATCACCCGTCACTGTGGTGATCACTCCGCGAAGCGTAGTGTGTTGGTCGCTTGTTCAAGGAATATGTAAGTCTTCTGTGCGGGATCCTTGCGTCGAAGATCATGAGCATCCAACTGTTCTTGTTGTCTCATGATTTCTTCGGTAGTTTGTCCGATGAGATGTGTAGTGGATATATAGTTTGCAAAAAACGTTCAACTGGATCGAATGGGGCGGTGGTGGCTAGGTTGGGGTTGAGACATCTCACCACGTGTTCACCGTGTCGGGGCACAAAGGGCATGGCTCTCGGGATGCTGCCACTGTTGGTTGATCTAAACTTTTTATGAGTTACAAATGTTTCGTGACATGTGTGTGAACATGAAACTTTAAAAAAAACGGCTTGTTGTACATAAAACACTAACTTCTGTCACACGTTGACCAGCTGCGGTTTGATGGGTATGATCTTCTTCTGTTGGATCGCCAGCCGCCACCGCAAACAAACGATTAAATTCACCTCGATTGAAGGGTTCGACTTGCTAAAACAAATTATCTATATTCTTGTTTTATTTTCTGGTTGTTTTGTTTCTTGGGATCAATATGTACCATGTTTTGCATTTGATGAAATACTGGTTGATCAACTTGTTGCTGTTGTTGCATAGGTGGTGGAAGTTCTCCGGCCCAGTTTGGCGTCCAAGCTTCTCCAGAAAATGTTGGATCCTGCTTTATTATCAAGAATTACCCTTTTAGATACGTGTCGTTGTTTCGCTGGAAAAGCCAGTACCGTATTTGAACGATATGCGTCGTTCTCGGTGATTTGCCATTCTTCTCGTGACTCCATGCACGTCGTATCTTGTGCTGTGAGCGTCACCAAGATCATCAAAGTTACGCTATTATACATTTTTTTCTTTTGCACGTCAATTCTTTTTCTGAAAAAAATAAACATTTTCTCAGTTTTTTACTAATAGGTACGTCAAATAATTATGTATGAATAACACATATACAATCTGTGTATTTATTTTTACCCAGATGAGATCCTGCGAGCCCAACAGGTATCTACTAGTGCTTGCAGAACCGGAATCGTCAACCGAGCCAAATCAATCAAAGCCAATGTTCGGAAATGCTCGTTTCGTGCGTGTTTCGGGATTCGGGAATGAAATGTTCGTTCGTTCACTCGCTCGTCAATCAGCCGACTCGCTCGTTCACAATATAGGTTTTATAATAACAAAAGGGAAATAACCAAAACAATAGGAAGCGCAATCGCGCACACGGGGCACACACGTATTTCCGATAACAAACACAAACGTAACCGGCCGAGATTCAGAGATTCTTCCTTCAACAGAATTACAGTAACCCGTTCTCTTACATTGGAAAAGCCAGACGGGTGAAGAGAGATTTGGAATGGTTAAGGATGATACACAAACAGGGGTCACCAGAAAGAGAATAATAATGCTAAACAAAAGGTAAACAAGGCACAAAAGGTAACAATAACAACAGCTTTACGAGAAATACAACCTAACCTAACCTAAAACCCCACTAAACAGTACTAAACTAAGGGATAATCACAATCACGGGACTACATCCCCCCTTGCACAGCTTCGTTGTACCACAACGACGGTCCACAAAGCGGCAATTGATTGATCTGAACACCATGAGACAAGGTAAGAGGGGCGGATTTACAACTCAGTCAGGCCGGCGCAAGGCAGGCAACAAAACCGAATAGACGCTCTCCTCTATAGCCGTATGCAACATAGTGACAGATGATCGTCCATTGAAGATGTAGAGTAGAAAGCAGAAAGAATGAAGAGTATTGAAACATCATCAGGGGCAGACAAGTCGAAGGCACCACCAAAGAGCAGAACCCTCAGGACAGTTGTAGCGGCCACACAGATGATCAGAAGAATGTTACTTTCGTTACCGTTCTCAGGGATCCATTGCCCCAATCTGCAGCCACACTAAACCAAAAACCCCGCAGAAAGGCTCGGGCTCAAGCAGTAGCTCGCGCACGAAGAGTTCTGATTCGGGGTCGCAGACAAAGGCATCGAGCAGCGGATCAGGACGCGTACAGTTGTAACTGCATTTTATTCGTCGTTTGCCGTTTTGTTACTTTCTACCGTTAACCGTTACTGTTGCCGTTTATTTTGATGTTTCTACGGAAGATGGCCGATTATTATATTTTACTGATTAGTATGGTGGGAACGTGATCGATGCGTGCGTATGTATGCTGCTATGGCGAGCACGTTCATGACTTCATCAGATTGTCGTCTGAACTTGTGTGCTCAACGAAAGTACGTATCAACAGTTCCCCAGCAGCGGCTTATGGATGTGGCCCATAATACGCCTATTCCTATGAGCCGGCGAGATGTCGTCGTGATTATACGTACCTCTTCGTTTATTTGCCATTTTTAACGCACTTCCGAGATCGTCCCCCATGCATAGTCAGTTGGCTGCATCGACATTCAATTGGCCTGGCAATGGATCGACCTGTAAAAGTAAAGTAAAGTAACGGTAACGAAAGTAACATTCTTCTGATCATCTGTGTGGCCGCTACAACTGTCCTGAGGGTTCTGCTCTTTGGTGGTGCCTTCGACTTGTCTGCCCCTGATGATGTTTCAATACTCTTCAATTCTTTCTGCTTTCTACTCTTCATCTTCAATGGACGATCATCTGTCACTATGTTGCATACGGCTATAGAGGAGAGCGTCTATTCGGTTTTGTTGCCTGCCTTGCGCCGGCCTGACTGAGTTGTAAATCCGCCCCTCTTACCTTGTCTCATGGTGTTCAGATCAATCAATTGCCGCATTGTGAACCGTCGTTGTGGTACAACGAAGCTGTGCAAGGGGGGATGTAGTCCCGTGATTGTGATTATTCCCTTAGTTTAGTACTGTTTAGTGGGGTTTTAGGTTAGGTTAGGTTGTATTTCTCGTAAAACTGTTGTTATTGTTACCATTTGTGCCTTGTTTACCTTTTGTTTAGCATTATTATTCCCTTTCTGGTGACCCCTGTTTGTGTATCATCCTTAACCATTCCAAATCTCTCTTCACCCGTCTGGCTTTTCCAATGTAAGAGAACGGGTTACTGTAATTCTGTTGAAGTCTGAATCTCGGCCGGTTACGTTTGTGTTTGTTATCGGAAATACGTTTGTGCCCCGTGTGCGCGATTGCGCTTCCTGTTGTTTTGGTTATTCCCTTTTGTTATTATAAAAACTATATTGTGAACGAGCGAGTCGGCTGATTGACGAGCGAGTGAACGAACGAACATTGCATTCCCGAATCCCGAAACACGCACGAAACGAGCATTTCCGAACATTGGCATCTATTGATTTGGCTCGGTTGACGATTCCGGTTCTGCAAGCACTAGTAGATACCTGTTGGGCTCGCAGGATCTCTTTCTTTCATGTTCGCAAAATTTTTCATCAAAACCCCTTGCAATGCAAGCGCGGGTTAGTTTCAAACTTGCCACTGGCGAATCTTACTGGAGAATTTCAATTTTTTTCCCCTTGAACAAGCATGCTCATTACTAAAAAACACCAACTTTGCAGTTCATTCAGACATACACTCGTAAATCTGAATGACCACTTGCGGTGTTGAAAAAGGTCAGTGTCTACCGGCTTGCCTATTTATAAGCACACGAACGGCACCCGTCACTTATTTCGTCATTCACTAAAAAGAATATTCATAAAACACTGTCGAATACACAGTCGCAAATCACTGCATAAAAAGAAGCTATTATCACGACTGAATTGGCCCAATCCACTACCCAAATAAAAAGAAAGAGAAAACCCGTCCCAACCTGCGTGGCAGCAACGGGAGCGGGATACGCGTGGGCGGACTGTTGCCAGACCAACGGTGCCGTGGCGCTAAATGCTGACAATTGTTGCTGTTGTTGTTGTTGTTCACCGGCGTTGGTTTCGGACGGAGTCGGGTAGGGCGGGTGCTGTCCTGCTGTAAATATAAATGTTTCACGCACTTTTTATGTGATTGCTCGCTACTGTGGTTATCTAGTATTTGATGTGTGTGAGGAAAGCTAAATAATGGAAACAAATTACTGAAATCATAAAGACCCAAACCATCTTCATCCAATTATTCGTTGGCTATTAAAGCACTTGTTAGATTGTTTGAGCACTAAATACCGAACAATTCTTGCCATCACAGACACAGTCTGTTGTGACATGACCGGTACAACATCAAATCGTTATCCGTCACGGAGCGTCACTAGGACAATAATGTTTACAACGTGGTGTAGCGATAAATAGAAACGATACGATACAGACGAAACAATCGAAAAACCAACGCCCGGTCAACTGTTGTGGAGGATATCACTACATGGCCGGTCGTAAAACAGAATGCACAGCCTGTAACCAGAACACGGAAATCTCAACAAACTCAAAAAATATCTCACCATCGTAAGGGCCCGGATAGACTCCCTCTTGTGCGCCGGGGTTCGGCCAATGTTGTTGTTGTCTGGCACTAGTACCGTTGGTGGCTGCGCCACTCACACTTGAAGGATAGGATTCCGGGCTGGTCGGTACACTGGCAGGCGCCTGAACGGCACTCGGCTGCGCACTGGTGGAATCGGGCGCGGAACTGAAAATACATGACATCATTTTTTTTTTGTTTTTTTTGTCAAATTTTTTTTGCAGAAACATAGGCAGGACAATTCAAATTGTCTTGGAAGACATAATGACCATGCGCCACGTCCACAAGAGCATCGGTGGAGAGCATTATCACAAGAGCACAATCAAACGCTACCATCTATCTGTCTGACTATCGGATAGCAAACATGGACAATAATTATGGTGCAAGCGCACGACGGGAAGGAAGAAGGAGAAAATAATTGCATGTTGAATTTATTTTTCAGATTTAGTTTTTCGGAGCAGTCGACCCGTCTTGGGATAATATCTGCACAGTGAACCACGCCCACATGTATCGCTACTTCGAAACATTTCTTCGCTCTCAATCAAGCCAGAGACCATCCAAGAGTTTAACCCAAAAAAATACACGACATAATCAAAAAATGCCAAAAAAAGAATAAAACAGCAACCTACCCGGGAGCAAGCGTGTGCGTCGCCACCACGTACTCAAACTCCTCTGAATACGGATTCAGGAACTTGTACGCGTTCACATTCAGGGTCACGTAGTCGCCAGACTTTGCTCGCGCTCTCCATGACGCTTGTACGGCGTGGTCTTTCAGTTTCATCAGCTGCAAAAAGGTGCGTAAAATTAGATTTCTTGTTGGGCAGGTTTTTTTTGGACGAAATCAGAAAACTCCTACGATCGGTTTCAAAGTGACAGAAAGGAGACGCCATGCCGTTGTCGACCTCTAATCCCAGCCATGCGCGTGAAAATATCGCTCAAAATTTGTCTTATCTGCAAGTGATCAACACACATCGCCAATGTAGCCTAATGTCACGTCTCATTCAGCTCTATTTTTGTCTGGTCGCGTTTACGACTAAAGAATTAGCCCGAAACATCCGCACGCAGGACAATCACTGTGTGTCAGATGAAACAACATCCAGGACAAAAACACAATAGGCAGATGTTTCGCAGCCAAGTATAAATAATAGCAATCATACCTGAGCAAATGCGTCCCTGAGCACGGTTTCGTCAGTTGGATGTGCGAAGTCCCACCATCGCTGGTTGAGTAGCTCGGACGGGGTGTAGCCGAGAATATTGGGGACACTGGAAACGGACAAAATGGATTATTAAAAAAGCTTGACCAAAAGCTATACAGATAAAATTGATCTCGTTGTGTTTTCAGTAAACAACAATAAAAAAGAAGAACAGCAACTATACGTTGATAGCAGGATAATACATGATAATAAATCGACACGTACTAACACACCCATCGGTGAAGTGGCGTGCGGTACGGCAGAAAAGGCAGCTGAAGGTCTGGAAGAACCAGATAGCTTGAAGGCCTGTACGGCAACATTGTTGATTCGAATTCGAAAATTGAATGGAGAAACACTCAAACCACAGACCGGCAACGCTCAGCCGAATACCTTACTGTGCATTTTTTGAAACTCAAACGATTACAAATTTCTTCAAACCGAACCACCCACCGTTGATCGACGAACGTGATCTTGCCATCGGCGGCGTGCCTTGTCAGAAACTGGTTGGCGCCGTTCGCGCCCAGCGCCGTACCGGGAGCCGTGTCGCCGCTCTGAGACATGGAGCTGATCTGCAGCCGGCCGATTGCGACCAGACAGCTGCCGGTGACGTGCGGGTCGAGCGCTTGTTGGTGTTGGTGGTGCGCTTCCAAGCCTAAAAAGGTGACATGTGAACACTTTTGGCGGCGATATCGAACTCGACGAGCGCTTGCGAGCGGTTTTCATGGCATGATTTTGTTTTCACACGGCTAGAGTTTCGTTTTATAGAAAAACTTGCGTGCTCTGCGTGCAATGTCAGTCAATTTAAGCGCAATATGGGTGCATATAAAAAACTTACAGGGGGAGGAAAGCACATGTCTCGGTGTATTTATTTCAAGCAGGATCAATCTCGGTGAAGGACAAGGGTCCGGTCTTGCTTTCACGTTGGCAAATATATTTCGAGATTTAGAGCTTTTACGAACTTCATTGGGGATTCACGGTTGAAAAACATGATGGCACCAAACACGAATCCAATCTATGTCGACACTTCTGACGCTGATGAAACATTTCCTGACCGGACGGACCAAAACAGGTCAACATTTTGCTTCCAGAGTAACGGGGAAACGTTCAATGTTTTAGATTCCAGAATAACGGGCAACAAGACGGGATCAATCACCAAACCAGCATCAAACTTCGCGTTCGTTAGAATTTTTACGGAAGACCCGCAGCAATTTGTTAGTGTGACTCTTTTCGTTCGACAGTTGAGAGCGAGACTTAAACAAACTGCGGAAAAATATCCAAATATCAAAAACGCAAAGCACTCACGAGGTCAAGACAGAAGCGACCCGATCACCGAGCTTGACATATAGTCCAGCCACGAACTCATGAGACGACTTTTTTTTAAATTGGCTTGTGCGGATCCAATAATGTTCCGGTTCCACGTATTTCGGAAATAAAAGAAAGAGAAACGCACGTATTTTTTTAAAATACGCTCTCTACCTCGGTGCGTAAATTCCCTTTTAACTCCCAAAACATTTGTGTGTTGAACAACGCTGCTGTTCGCGTAAGCACGCAACAAGTTGAGGTCAGCCAGCTGGAAGTTGTCATCATGTCTCTCAGCCCGATCTCTTTCTTTTGTTTGCGAAAACCCGTGTAACCGGTGCATTTTTGAGTCTGGCCAACCAAGCTTTGAAAAAGTCGTCTCATGAGCTGGTGGTTGGACTATACATGCTAGAGCGCGTTTAACACTCTTAACATACGATGTTTCACTTTCTCACCCACCCCCAGCCCAACCTTGCGGCGGACAATTCTTCACGTATCCGGTGCAGTGCACGACCACATACTGATGGTTGCCATGCGTGAATATCGGTCGTCGATTGCGCAATCTGGTCAACGTGCCGAGACCGTGGTTGGCCTGACCGAGGCGCATCCGGCAGATGAAACCGCGACGGCACGACATGTGCAGACGGAGCGAGGCTGCAATTGGCGCCGTCGCGGTGTTAATGCATTGTACATTATCGGTAATGAAGACCCCATGGTGGCCGTCAAAAATCCCGACAAACAACACCGAAACGAAAAGTCCCATTTTGCCCAATAAGCTTTGTATTTTTCCTTTTAATTTTTTGGGATTTTTTACTTTCGACGCTCTAATTTTTCGGGACCTTTTCCTGTGATTTTCGACCCCACCCGGTCCTACATTTAACTGATAATCTACCTAATACTGACCAACTTTCTTTTATTTCGTGAAAACAAACATAACGACATAGGGTCATGAAGTAACCGAAAACGGCGAATCCCGTTTTTGATCACCATCAAGACGGTACAGTGAACAACTTTATCTTTGCTCTTTTTCGAGCGAAAAAAAAATCATTCCAATAATGGATGGCTATTTCCACCAGAAAACGGTGGTATTATTATGACTAAAACGGCACACAATTACGAATAGTAGATTAGTGCTAAATTTTTCGTTTATTTGTATATCAAACTTCTCACGATTTTATATTTTTGAGAATGGCCCAAATATCCAGTGTCAGCATTGCTCAAGAGAACTAATCTGGCAAATATGTCAAATTCAGGAAACATTTCGTCTTGAACTGATTTCCACATTTTGTTTATCATTTCAAAATCCCACCAACCATCTTTACGACGGTTCTGCTAAAAAACACCAAACCACCACTCACATTGACTGCTTTCCTTTTTCACGGTGCCGGTTTTCAAGTCAAGTACTCTGTTCAGAGCAGAGCCGTCATTCGACGACAATTGTTCTTTGACTTTTTCAATATCTTCTGGATGGATAAGCTCGAATATCGATCGGTCCAGCCAGTCGCCCTGCATAATCAGGCACATAATGTTGGATAATAGATTTAATCAGTTTTTTTAGTAGTTCGTCATTTCACGACGTTCTTTTGAGAATTTGTGAGCTTTCTTCTTTTCTGGCAAATCGGTCCCATCGTTATCAGGGACAGTAATGCTCTACTCCATTTATGGGCCGCATTCATGGGATATATTTTATGGTTGAAAAAAGAAAACGCCATTGTTGATAAAAAAACCATCTTCATTAGCTCAGTCAAATAAAAAAAAGAATAGTTTCCCACCCCACCTGCGTTAAATTGAGCACAGGCAGTATCGAGTCAGCCACGTAGATGACTTTGCCCGTATCGCAGCTGACGACAAACAAAAAGCCGTTGGCGGCCTCCAGTATTAAATGTTTCAACTCTTGATCGGTCAGAAACGACGGTTTGTACGACCCATCCGCGTTCGTGTTGCCTGTGCCTGAAGAAGCCAGGCGATTTGCCTGATTCACGTCACACGCAGCTAGGCAATTCCCCTTTTTGGCAAATGAACACGTTGCCAAAATATTGTAGAAAAATATCAACCTCGGTATCCGAGATCTGTCACGAATTTCGAGCTTGGCAAATTTTTTCTATCAAATATCAAATTATCCAAATGTCAAAAATTTGTCGAGCATCAAACGCCAGCTCGAAAAGTAACTATGTTGCAAACATTTAACATGGTGATTTAACGTTCCAACCTCTGATGCCCTTCATGTGCGTGACAGCCATGCGCAATATGGTCAGTTTGTCTGGCTTTCTGCCAAGTGCTGCGCATTGCGGTACCATATCCGCCAATTCGTTGATGTAATGCGTCATCTTATTACGTCGGCGACGCTCGATCTCGCTGTGGTTCTCGCTAAAAATTTTTTTCAATTATTATTTCTTGATCAGCTGTTTTTTTAGTATTCCACTTTCCAACCGAAACTAATCAACTTCCAGCAGTGTTTTGTGAAGATCATGAAACATTTTCCACGCGTATTTGTTCAGAAAAGAACAGATACGCTTCTTACTTTGCTTTTGATCGAGAAGTGTTGTGTGAGCGAGTCATGTGGTATCACGAAATTAGGTTGGTGCTTTATCCCTACTTCTAACCGTTTCGAAACGAACTACTACGGGGTCACCATACTACGGTAAAAAATAACCTTTCCTCTACAAAGCGCCAGCGCGAAATCCGCTCCGGCAAGCAGAGGTTTAGTTGCAGGTGAAAAACCCGTTTTTTGGGAAATAGAGGGAAAAGCCGTTCTCTAACGAACCCATATTTTTCCTGCAAAAATATCTGAATATCCTCACTGCAAAAATATCGGACATTTTTAAAGAAATATTTCCAGATTGTCCAAAAAAACGTGGAAAGTCGCACGATCAGTTTCTCAAATCGTGCAAAAACACCATTTTTCATTTGTTTTGGTCGACTTGTCCAGCACGACTTTTCCTCATGAAGCGATTTTAGACCACATTTTGTCCACATTTCAATATTCGACCAACTTTGGCCGAAAAATATCGGGAAAAAATGTTTTTTTGGAAAAAACGGTGTGCTGTCAGTAAATATATTTTTCCGGAAAAATTGCAACTGTAACCTTAGGTAATGGGTAAACGCCATGAATGCACATGAATGAACTTCAGGTTTAACGAGATTTTTACAGTCAAGAAGGCCCGAAAACACGCACTCACCGCGCACATCGCTCCTTTTCCGTATTGAGCGGGTCGTGGCGATTGAAGCCCCCGGCCAGCTGCAAGGCGGCCGAATTGGGGTCGAGTCTCGAGTACTTGGCCAACGACGGTTGGTGACCACCCGAGCTGCCCTGAATGTCAGGGGCGAGCGCCATTCCACTGCCGCCGGGCAAGGCTGTCATTGTGCCAGATGCACTGGAGAGGTCGTCCTCGTCAGAGCTGAAGCAAATGACTGCAGTTAGACTATAGTTGGATTATACGTAGTTAGGTGGTTTAGATTATAGACCATATAATTAGATTTTTCTGATCGAAAAAAAAACATAATGGTGGTGGATGTCAAACTTGGTGGTCGGATGTGATCAGATCGGACCTGACCATGTAGCCACATCACATCAATGTGATCGGACTAGATAGTCGCATCACAGATCAAATAAACGTGACTAGCTAGTCACATCCGATCACATTGATGTGATGTGACTACCGAGTTGTACATTGTCGTCGCTGTTCATGTTTCCTTTCACGTTACTGTATCAGCATCAGGTGCATTTGGCTTCCAAGCGGGTGGGGTCGAAAATCCCGAAAAAATATTTTTCAAGATTTTTGGTTTCGGGATTTTTTCGGGGTTTTGGAGGACCACCCGCTGAGCACCTGTTGTTCCGTCCGACAGTCAGCAGAAAGCACAACCGATTTATTGATCATAATTCGTCGAACATGTTCAGTTCAGAAAGAGCATCACCTTCTTGGAAATGAATCTGGTGGCGAACAGCCAAAGTCCATCGCGGATTATAGAGTAATATAATTGTTTCTAAACTGGCACCCTAAATGAATATGAAAACCTTCATCCAAACACAACAACAACAGGTCAGACACAACAACTATATCGAACTGATGTAGAAAATTGCTTGTGCAGCGGCATAGGTCAGTGTGAAGCAGCTATGTGTTAATTAGACACAGAAAAGCTCGCGGTCTGGGTATACTGGCAGGCGGAAAAAAACCGGTTTTTTTTTCGGAAAAAAACCGAAAAAAAACCGTTTTTTTTCCGAGACCCGAATACTTTTCCATTTATTTTTCCGTGGGTACCTTTTCGGTTTTTGATCGGAAAAATATCGGTACTTTATTCCAATTTTTCCAAAAAAATGTAACGCAAAACCGATGAGTTTTTCGATTTCAGTCAGTGGTGTAGCTACCCAGGCGGGGCGGCAACCTACTGTACCACCCAAAATGCGGGGCGGCAACCTACCTACTGTACCAGCCGAGCTAGGGGGGGGGGGGTCGTACCACTTGGGGGGGGGGGGGGGGGTCATCTGGAAACCGAAATTTTTTATGTACTAAATACTGAAGAAAATGTGGCCTAAAACACTAATTTCGCGCGCAGCGCGCGATTTTTCGCCTATTTGCAGACAAATATGCTAATTTTATGCAATTTTAAGCCAAAAATGAATGTTTTGGTGAAAAGTTAGGTGGGGCGGCAACCTACCTACTGTACCAGGGGAGGGGCGGCAACCTACCTACTGTACCAGGCGAGGGGCGGCAACCTACCTACTGTACCTAGGGGGGCGCCTCCCCCCCTCCCCCCAGCTACACCACTGATTTCAGTGAAAAATTGGCTCGAACACAAAATTTAACCGGCCCAAAATTGGCCAAAAAGCGTGTACACCAATTGTTTTCGACTGACTTCAACACTCTTCAAGGGCACTCTCGTCACTTCGAACAAATTTTGCACTGAAATTGTTATATTTTTCGAAATTACGTTCTTAAGTACTGGAAAAGTATTTGGAAAAAAAACGTTTTTTTTTCGAAAAAAAACCGTTTTTTTTCCACGAAAAATAAAAAACGGTTCTTTATGACAGTATAGGTCTGGGTCTGGCTACAACCTAGACATGTACATATGCTCGGTATGCATTTGGCTTCATTTCACTTGCTAAACTGCACAGTCGCCACAGGCAAGCCACTGTCTATCAAGTTCGAGCTTTCTTTCTTTGTGTAGAGTTCTCACAATCTGCCTTCACATATCAAAGTTGCTAGATCGCTCATGGCCAGACAACGACAAGGCTGTCAGCCCGTAATTGAAGAAAACGCGTTCCCAGATCTTTTTCAACTTGCTAACAATGAAGAAACGGCATGAAAGCCATAAAGAAGTTATGCAATCTCCGACTTGGACATCAGATGAGGCAAGACACGGGAAATGACAAAATACAAGGTGTTGTGCAAGCAGTATCTTGCTTCGGGCTGTCATACAGTATATCGCTGAAGTGATATCAACCATGTGCTGGGTGAGTCACTCACAAACAGGTACAACAACAACAGCTGACACAAATATCTTGAAGGCCCATCAAAAAATGTGGCAACTTACTCAAAATCGCTGGCCCACGGCGGATGGGGGTTGTTGCGCTCTTGTTGATTGATCACGGCGGATGTTTGTGGTTGGAAACCGTTTTGGGTATTATAATTGTGATAAACTTGATTCAGCATCACTGCGTGTGTGGATACGGAGAAATTAACAAATC
>JASAMV010000146.1:0-73462 GCA_030248065.1 Rhynchonema sp. JSB1_4
TGACACATTATTATGAGCGCGCGGAGCGCGAAGATTTTGCAACCTTGAACGCGATGATGAATTATGGGGTTATTTATTTACTTTTTGTGACTAAAATTGTACAAAGTGGTGTGCTTTGCTCCGCCTTTGAGAAGTAATTGAGTTTGTTGGTGTACAGCACAAAGCGAAGTTCTCCTTTCATAAAAGGAGTTGATGATTCAACAAGACACTAAATAAATAACGATCTATGATCATTCAGTTTTGTCAACTAATAAAATCCACAAAAACACAAAAAATAAAATGTGCACAATTTCGGCATGAATTCTAAATTACTTCTCAGGATGTATGAGAATTGCACAAGACCTGGCGTATGTAGATTAGGGCTTTAGCTTTGACGCAACATTGGCGCTGGTCCCAGTTTACGTAACCAAATGAACTTTGGAGCTTACGAGTGTTCCGGAATTTCGAAATTTAATTCTGCCTGTGTTTGAGGTTTTGGATCCTGAGTGCTGCTTCGGGCCACATACATACCCACGTACATAATATGACTGAAAGTCCAAACGTAACAGCGACGTAGCCTCGAGGCATTCGAAAGTACAAATTTCAATTTATCCAAGGACTATATATGTATATGTCAGAAGTCAGAAACAGGCATCGCCTGGCTAATAGGATTACTTTCACGCCTATCAAGCTTTCGCTTTGGTAAAGGAAGCTTCACGTAAAGCTCCCTAGCATCTTCTAATAGGTATAGAGCATCAGAGAACATCCTCTGCGTTCAGACGCTGCTAAATTTAGGAGGAGAGCGCGTAAATTTGAATTGACAGCAGCTGTGCGGCCCACTTCCGAAATGAATTAGACAGAGCTGGGTGCATGTGCAAAGTTGGAAACTCACACGAAGCGGAAAGCCCGGTGTGACCTACATATGCCATACATACATTGTCGCAGGTAAACTTGGAACCCCTTGGAAGTTTATTCAAGAGAACTGAATTGTAGGCTGTAGTACCTTCCCTGGTGAATATTTGAGCAACCAATTTAGCATTACACACCCGTAGTTCCTGAAGAGTACCTATGCACCACAATAACAGCCTGACAGTGAGAGGTGAACAAGCAATAAAAGGCGGTTGCTTTGTTATCAGCAAAAGTTTGCGTTTTCGCGCGGGATTATTTATATCATACATACCGCGCATTATGTACCTTGTTTTACTGACTGGCCGGTCAGAAACAGACACAAATTTATAAGCGCATAATAATTCGGTTGTGTTTACAGACACTGTACCGCTATGGAGTAGCAAGAATAAAGATACAGCACTGGTTTATTACAATGTGGGAGAGCGTTGTATTGAGTTGATAAGAACAATGGGAACTGCACTAAAACTCGATTAGTCACAGACCGAAACAAGGACGTTGTTTTTTAAATTGCTTTTGCCAGGTGTGGGAAAGTTTGGTGGTATACCCAAAAAGGGATTGGCACCATCATTATAGGGCTTGACTCATTTTTTCTTGTCATTCTCTCCGTTTGCGCACAAACAAAACCATGAGCATAATCTAAGTCCCATCGCACGGTACTCATTTGGCAGTTGGTAAAACAGACATTGAAAACAGCGGGCAGAATATTTTAAAAAATGGTCTCTAAACATCTGAACATGCTGAAGTCATCGATCAACTAAAATAAAAGACCCAGGTGCTGGTTTGTAGGATGTCCCGCTGTTCCATGAAGGATCCAAAACAGAACACATAAATTCATAGCCCTAATGGACATCATGAACATAATTTTTCAGATGCTATGAGAAATTGAGCTGTGAAAACCAGTCAGTCAGTCTATTGTGCCCTCAGCAGATTATTAGTATCACACACACAAGCAAGGCGGTTTTATCCACTTTGTTGGCGTGATGCAGTTTCCCACTTTCTGCTGTAACGATGTCAATCAGTTTTTATGGTTGTACGCTCAGCAGAAATATTCAACGTCCAAAGAACAGAAAACCTGCAAAACCACCGCGGTACGCGCGCGAACGCAGGACAAACGCTACATACTTGACCGCGCAAAGCGCGAGGAATGACCAACACTTGACGCGTGTATGTGAACAATGTAGTGTGTGGAGGAAAGCTGATACCAACCGTTCCCTATGCCCAAATGCGGCTTTGACCGCTTTCTAGTGACCGCTCTGGCTGGGATTTTATTTTGATCACTTGCCGCGCTGCCAATTGTTCGCAGCATCGAAAAACACTGACTGACTTGAAACCAGACTGACTCCTTTGACTGTGACCACTGACCTAAGCGCACACTTGAAAATGACCACTTTGGTGTTAAAAGGTGCTTGGTATTTAGAGACGGTGGGCGGCTGTAGGTTTACCGCATCGGAGGGACATATGGGTGAGTTAGTGTTGTACCGGATTGAAATCAAAAGAATCGAGTCCCTTTGTTCTGTTGTATAGCGGTAGCATAGCTATGAAGACGAAGGGCCACGGATGAAGGGCTTCGGTGTGGACGAAATTGCAGGCATAACTGATATCATGAAAAAGTACACACCAGTGCTTTATGTCCACCATCGGTGCAACACTAAACTGACCACCAAGTAACCTGGCTGACCACAAAGGTGAAGTGCACTGCCTTCGACCAGTCAACCTCAACCATACACAACACCACATTCAAGTGCTCAATAACAGTTACAGTGTAGCACGCACAGGCACAACACAATTGTAGCGAAAATAACAGTGGGGTAGTGGTGGATATGTAATTTTAGAGAAATTGGGCGTAAGTAAATTGATGTTTTGCTGCCCTGTCAATCAGGTGCGTAATGTATGTACCTGTTTGTGTTTATTGTGAGTGACCTCTCTGAACAGTTTGCTTACGCACGCGGTCAAAGGGCCAACAGCACCCGAAATTCATTTGACAAAATAATTTTGAGAGTTCATTTTGTTACCCTCACAAGACGACAAGACAAGTGGCAATTTTATGACATGTTTATCAACAAAATAATGATGACAGGAGGGCAGGTCATTTTCACCACCTGGTCAATTCATAGAATGACCGATAGCGTAAACAAACATGTGAAAGGTAAGATAAGGACGCATTGTGTACCCAAATTCTGGAATGGTACTGAAAACCAAGCGGCATTCAGAACAGCTTTGAATGTTTGCGATGGTTCTTGTTTGTGGAAGCTGGGCAAACAATTTGTATACACACCCAAAATCGGCCATAAAGAGCATATCAGATGTTACTACGGTACATAAAACGTGCATATTTGTTGTTTGTATTGTGTTTATGATGATTTATTGCTTCTGTAGCAGTTTCTGGAGCTTTATTCGGACAACATTCAGGCTACAAATGGGCACATTATTTGACCAACAGGAGTTTGGTTGCCCTAAATGTCATACCATGCCTAATGTGGCCAGTTTGGTGCCACACAGGGTGTTCACCTGGTCAATCAAAGTGAAAGGGTCTGGGTTGAAAGTTCAACCAAACACATTGTGCACATGGTGCTGATGTTTTGATTGCGATCTGGGACTGTTATTGCTCATACATATCTGTTGAAGATCATCAATGCCATATGGCATCACGAGGAAAGCGACCGAAAACCTTACTTTACTTTACAGATATTTGAGCTTCACCAGCGCAGACCCAAAAACAGGTGTACCAACCACCAACAATATATAATTGGGTTCCAAACCAGAACAATTGCGCATGATTTTTCTGGGTCGCCGGACACACGATATGCAGGTGCACCAAAGATGATTGTTTCAGACCGGTCATGTGCAATAATGTGTCACCGAACAGACGAAAGATTCAATTGGCGCTCGAAATTTGATATCGGGCAGTGGTGGGTTGGAGTTACACTGATTTCTTTTCTTCCAAAGATTTGGGTCCGACAATGACAATAAGAAACGCAAGAGCATCGTTTGCGAAAGAAAACAGAATTTTCAATCAAGAACAGCCATAAAATACAGTAACCATGTCCAAAATTGGCGGCACTAACACTAATAAAGCCCACAAACGAGAACCGAATGTAACGACAACAACAACAAATTCAAAAACAATGAACGCCAAAATGAGCAATCAACGCAGTGCTTCTCAGCCGGTCGCTAATAACAAAAACATAGTGAGCACATAAGGACATGTGTACCGAAGGAAAGAAAGAACATTCAATTAGGGCAAACGACAGTGCAGCAAGCAGCGGTCGAGAAAACCAACCGAACAGAAAATATGCGATAATAAAATGCATGACCGAGCTAAATTGCCTTCATCAAATGCAAACTGGCAAAATTGTCTTCGTGGTTGGCCGTTTGACTGAACATTTCACATTCCACCAGTGGTATTTCTGGGTTTGATCGACAGCCGGCTTCCAAATGCTCTAATCGGGTACGGTAATCAAGTTTAGGTTCCATTACTGGTTTCAAACCTGAGATGTGCCAGTGCTTGCGGAGGACCTGCACGCTGGTCCTGCTGAAGTGGGTATCAGCACAGCTTATCGTGTGGTGTGAAAAACAAGCATCCGCGCATAGGATTGCGTTTGAAATTAGATTAGGTGCCCGTGCCCGCCATACCCACCGATGTGATGTACCCCGCAAACAATCACACCACACTGACAGGGCAACAAAATGTTGGGGGTCGGGAAGACGGGACAGAAACATTAACATTAGGGCCTGCATGGACTTCATCTCACACCTGCAGGAGCATGTTTACAGAAAGATTTTTTATTCATTTGCCCATCAGCGCTGAAGATGACCTGGTGCACCAATCGTCTGTCAAATGCGACGAGTTTTATGTACCAAATGCACGTGCTTCCCAAGTTGTCCCCCGCTTTAAATTTTTTTGTCCCATCTTCACTCGAAACATCACGATATTACTGCATGAGTGCGATGTAAAGCCATGTTGTTTGCTGGAAAGTGCAGCCGTGTGAACCACGGAGACCCCAACAGGCTGACAGACACCCGTGTAAATAGCCCGCCTGTGTGACATCATTTCATTAAACGTCCGGTGAAAACCGATAATGTACCGATAACCGATATGTAAGGTGTATAAAACGGAGTCAATCTCAGGCAATGAGACCAGAATTCTCATTTTACTTGGAAATCCATGCTATTTGCGCCTCAATATTTTTGTGTCCCATGGCCAATTGTCGCTTGTTTATCCGATTTCACATTTCACACAGTGAGTGAATTTAATGGCCAATTTGATCCTGCCTACATACATACTACATCCAGCACAGCACATCTGACGTCGTGTAAACATTACATCACATCCGTTTGGGATTACGGACCATTCAGGGCAATAATGGGAATTTGTGTTCAAACGGGTTTCTAAACTGATATTCGTTGTATCGAATTTCTTGTTTTCTTCGATGACAGCAGTAAACAAAAGTTCATCAAGCCCACCCATTTCCAAATTTAGAAACGATTTGGTGAATGGACGTGACCAACGATAAGACACGCCTTGCCGAATAATTTTTTAAGCAATTTTTTCAAAATTTTTTGGCTTTCGAAATCATGAATTTTGTGGCGGGAGGCAATGCATTTTATACACTTCAATAAAACTTTCCAATTTAAATCCGGTTTTTTGCGTTATCCACTTGCTACGCTTGTTGATTCTTCATACATGATGGGGTTGTGTTGTGCTTGATTTGAATGAACAAGACCACGGTCATGCGTCAATGGTGTGAAAGTGTGGTCATGCGATTGTTGTTGCCGATAACACAAGCACGAGCTTCAGGTTTATAGAATAAAAAACACATTTACGACCAAATACCGGTGTTTTCCGCAAAAGCCCCTCCAGAGCCCTAGGGGCTTTCGTTGGAAAGTTTTCTATCGGCTCTAAATGGATTTATTTTTTCTTCGACAAGTTGAAAACATCAACTTTTTCAACCGGTAGCAAACAAAATCGTTCCTGCCTGCATGCATTTATCCACTAAAATATCGGATAGGTGCTTTTATGTTGTTTTTCGTGGTTATGTGACGTGTTTGGATGAAAATTGTCAGAATTACGTTCAAACATGGTCGCATAAAATGCCAAGGTGCCCCTCTGAAAGGTCCGTGCGACAAAGGTTCAAAATATCCAATTTTTCACTAGCCTTCGAGGGTTCTATACGTAAATGGAAACGTATCCACGTGGAGCCCCCCGGGAGCTCTGGTTAGAGAGGGCCCATTTTCCACTTAGAGATCCCAGGGCTTTAGGTGAAAAAACTCCGGCAATATACGGTAAAATTGTTTAGCTGTCAGATTCATTCTATAGGTTATGAAGTTATAACCCAACGGACTTTCAAGTTCACAAACCCATAGTCATAAAAAGGCTCTGACAGCTGGTCAAACATGCATATAAACAAATACCAACTTTATCGTAGGCGCACATGTTGGCATTTTTTTAAAAATAGTCTGTTTTGTGGAGAACCAAATCTTTCATTTCTTGCAGAAATACATTCATACCTAGTACCATTTCGACAGTGTGCGTCATTTAGAACCGTAGCAATGCTCGGCAAGCTGTTCGCAGTTTCTGTCAAACAGCATTCTTGCCAGCTTGAATAACTTGCTTTGCTACCTTTTCAGCAACATTACGATCGACACAAGATGAACCCGGCGTTCGAGTCCGACCATCGTTGGACCTGTTGCTGTGGGTCGGTGCACGTGCGGGACGGCACCAAGTACATTGGATGGGTATCGGTGAGTCTTCAACGGAATCACTTTTGCAATTGAAGTGGACTTCCAAGGACGCCCTTAATTCAGATAGCATTAACGTTCCTCGGCCTGGTTCTGATGGGCATTGCAATGACCGTCGTCTACGGCTCCGAATACTATCGCGATCAGCCGGAGACGGCCAAGTATCAAGTTATTGGTTCGTTTGGACGATGTCTCATTCATTTTGAATTGCCATTACCTACTGTATATCATAGTGCGAATTACAGACATCCCTTTCATAAATTGAAAGCACCGCACCCTTGTTATCATGCCCATCGGTGAAATTTGACTGAACCCTGCACCGGCGAGTGGTGCACCAGGTCTCGTCAGCGTGATGCATCCATCTTGTGGGTAAATGCACACGTTTATTTTTCAGCCCTTGGTATTGGCATGTTCCTGTGCGTGGTGAATCTGCCGATTAACATTCTGCTGTTGATTGGCGTGTACAAGGAGGAGAAGGCCTATCTGATGCCGTATTTGGTCGTGTCCTGTATTTCGCTCGTCTTGCGCACAATCAGTCTCGACATTCTGGGTGTCGTTCTGACTGTTAGTATATTGAAATATTTTTTAATCGAAATTTGCTTGTTTGTGTGGGTATTTAGCGTGAAATTCAAATTGACCATTTGCTAGGATAACATTTGAGCATTTGATTCAGCTCTGGTTCACGTTCGTGGTCTACCGCTACTACACGTACCTGCAAGAACGCACCCGTTATGCTGAACCATTGAGTGGTGAGAGTAACAAGGGATACGCGACCATGAAGTGAATGAACCACCAGATTAACTGAAAGTGCTGCACAGTTAGGATTTTGAAACAACACATTTGAAGTGTCAGGTATATTTCTATTGTATATCCATCTTTCGTTTCTGGAACTATTTCTGCTTTTTGTTCACCACGCAAGTACCTGATTTATCTGTCAGTTGGCGCGGAAGACGTTTCAATTCGATATTGTGACAAGAGCATCATAAATGTAAAATCCGATAAGTTTGATCGATAACAAGAGCTCAAAATTTCGAATCTCAATCTGAATCCCAATACACAATTCGCACATCCACGTGCTCACAGTGTGCTTCATTTAGGTCGACGGCAATCGCGAATGCAGCCGTGGTTGTCACTGTTTGGGTACCTGGAACAAAAGTTGATCAAAGAATAATTGAATGAACAAGGGAATCTCGGTTGCACGTGATTGGCGGCTTGAACTTACAGCAAAGAGAGAGCGCTTGACCTGATCGAATCGGACTGGCTTTGGTCATAAACTGTGTTAAGATTAGTAGACATCGAAATTTGACGATTATCCCTGGTATTGTCCGTAGCGTTTAAACCTGCTGGTTAACAACCCTTCGCTTGATCTTGACAAACTTCAACGTGGCCGTGAAACATCAGGAAGCAACCAATCAGCTCGCCAGATTAGGGTCTAGTAACACGATGTCCAAACTTTGTTTTACATACTACCCCAAGATCAAGCGCGGTCGAAGGGTTGTTAACCAGCAGCTTTAAAACGCCGTGCAAAGCACGTTATACCTTCGCTTGTGGTGCTGTTTGTGCAAGTCGACCGACAGCAACAGCGAATGCAGCAACGTGTGTCAGTACCACCTGGAACCAGGGTTGGGCAAAAAAACGACGGCGTTTTTTCTTAAAAAACGACGTTTTTTAAAAAAAACGCCTGGGTCGTTTTTCGTTCTTTTTGAATCCTGAATTTCCTTGATTTTCCCTGATTTTTCAGGGAAAGTACCCTGATTTTCAGGGAAAATCAATTTTTTGTCCCATTTTTTTTCAAAAAACTTTCGACCAATTTTTACTTTGTCGAGATACGTCGATATACGGAGTTTGACTTTCAGTGATGACCCGGCCAAACTTGGTCCCATGATGCGGGTCTGACATGGGATCTTAGCAACTCACCAGAAAAGGGTTGAAACCCGTTTATTTTGCCTCAGAACACATAGAATTACTTCATTTAACCACGTTTTATTCCCAAAATGAGCGTTTTCCAATTTTTTTGGGGGGCATATTTTGGTCATCTGGGCGTTTAAAAAAAAAACGTTTTTTTTAAAAAACGTTTTTAAAAAAAAACGATTTTTTGAAAAAAAACGTTTTTTGCCCAACCCTGCCTGGAACACGAATGTTTGACTGCACTGTTGTACACATACATACACACGCAAGTGGCGGATTGAAGTTCCAACAAAACAGGAAGGCAAATTCGATAGTTTTGCTCCTAGCTGGAGCATCGATCATAAAGACGGGATCAAATCGGATTGATCGTGTCCACGAAGTGTCTTTAACTATGAAGTGTCACAGGTAACACTGACGTCAAAACTGGTACGGTACATGTACTTTTGCACTGGGCGATACTCCCCCTAACACCAAGGAAACAATCGTATCAAGCACTTGAGAGCACGATATGTAGGTAAGTTTGATACCAGCTCTCTCTTTCTCTCTCTGGGTGTTTGTTGCAACTTTTCACACACTTTTTTACAAGAAAGAAAAATGCCCCAAGGGGCATAAAAGAAATATGGTTCCCTGGCTGACTGACATAAATGAACGATACTAGCTTGCGCCACTTCGTTGATGTTTCATGAAGCCCTGGAATAAACGTAAGTGTGTTCTGAGCTGTTTGATGCCGAACAGCAGATATTAAACCATATTCCCGTGCTGTTTTGCCACCAGAGATACAGGGCATGGAGCGCTCATTTAGAAACAGTGTTTGACACTGAAAGAGTGCAATGTTCTCTTCACTTCTCTCCTTGTTGAATCATCGTGCGCAACCGAAGACTACACAGTTACCGTCGTAAGGTTGAAAAGAAGCAACAGCTGCCCAAATATGAATGTTTCGATATCGGCTGGGTGTTGGTTCAAAAGAGCTCGCGCTGGGAATATGGTTCAATATCTGCTGTTCGGCATCAAACAGCTCAGAACACACTTACGTTTATTCCAGGGCTTCATGAAACATCAACGAAGTGGCGCAAGCTAGTATCGTTCTTTTATGTCAGTCAGCCAGGGAACCATATTTCTTTATGCCCCTTGGGGCATTTTTCTTTCTTGTATCGGTCTTTTATATCGCGCAAGCGCCAAACAGGGAACCCGAATAATCCAGGCACAGAAAGTTTCCAGTTCCGGCAACCAATGGTGCTAACTAAAAAAATGTCGACAATCAAACTTTTCTCAAGTAATCAACGCACATAAACGCGATGAGGTGTGGGGGGTAGTTTAAGGATGCTGTACTTTTTGGCGGGACATAAGACCAATTTTGTGTCAATTTTGTGTTTCGACTTCACTATGGGGTTCTAACAATGGAGACACGTTGATATCTGCGTCTTCACCCGCCACTGAAGCAAAACCAACACAGCGCTATTGGTCGCACAATGACCATAATAAGAATTCATCAAATCAATCCTGATTTTCACGTTCAGTCAATCTTAACCACAGTGCTATTTGTGATTCTCACAAAACATTTTCAGCTGAAAATAATCTAGCAGATCTACCACGTAGCCACAGGTGTGAAACATTCTCTTTACTACATGCTTTGTGTGTGATCACTCAACGCAACGTCATTGCCCCGTCACTTTCCCTCTTTACGATTCAGGAAAAAATTGACCAAGTCATATGAAGTCATTGTGCGACCAATACCCCTCTACGCGCGTGTGTGTGCTTTTGAGGCTCACGGTAACTTGTCAAGTTATTATTAATTTTTTTAAAATTTACCCCAGGTATATTTTACGCCCTGGGTACCATCATCTATAGCGCACCGACTGCGCATCGTTTCCGAGAATGGCATGTGTTTTTTTTAGCACCAAGCCAAACTGTTCAATGTTTGATCACTGTAAGCGGGCAAGTGGAAAAACTAATACGTGACAACTAAAAAACTACCCATCGCAGTTTCGGCGAACGGGTCTTTGCGATCAGGCAAAATATTTGGTGATTAATAAACTTCAAACGGGGTTCAGTACTGCCTTGTGTGTTGTTTCGGATTGTTAAACTTTTCTGCTCTTGCTCGCATGAGCCAGATGATCTTGTCGGTTCTATTTTATTTCATTCGAAGTTCGGAAAGGTGTGCCATAAAATGAATCGATTAACGAAAAATCATTGTTCATTCAACAGACGATTTCATTTACCACACACACATGCCAAAGCAAACCAAATAAATTTTATTACAAAAATATCGTTTACCATTTCAACCACTTTTTTATTCAAACGCGTTATTTACATGAGCAGCAAATCAGATCTGTAACCAAATTCAAGCAGATTCAAAAGAACATGAAGTTTCCCGCAAACAGGCAGCCGGAGGTGTTCACAGTCAAGCGGTGCACCAGGTCATCTTCAGCCCCAAGGGAGATGCAATCCAGAAACAACCACTGCATTCGTGTTCCGTGTCCGTCTGTGGTTCAACAAAGTACGGTATATGTAAAAAAAGAACTGGCATGCACACCACAGCGAAATGCAGAATGCACGATAACATCATGCAGATGGAAAGCAAAACAAAAGAATACCCATAAGGTGATCGGGCTAATTCTGTTGTCGTTGACGGCAGTCGTAAACAGAAAAGGCTGGAAACTTTTATCCAACAGGGCATGACTGACGTGTAGAGTGTAGGGTTGACGTGACGACACAACGTGCACAAGAACATACACATGCAACAGATCGACGCTCAGGGCGAGTCGACGCCTGCAGTACGTGCCTGAGCTCGGGCAGGACCAACGACGTGCGGCAACGACATTAGCATAAGCCGTTGATCATGCATTTGAGAAAAGGTGCAAGACAAAAAAAGAAAAAATGGGCTAATCTGAATGTCGTCGACCTTCGCGAAATGCAAAATAAGCCCAAAAGCGGAAATGTTTATCGCGTTTGCGCAAAAAGCAACGACTTGTGTCGACGACATTAGAATAAGCCGTGGATCATGCATTGGAAACGAGGTGCAAAACAGAGAACAATTCAGGCTAATTATAGTTACGCAGGCATCAAGCATTCGATCTGAGCGCAGACGCAACGCGCAGACCCAAACGGACGACGCAAATGCTCATTCGTTGCGTTTGCGCGAATAGCGGCGACTTGCGTCAACGATATTAGAATAACCCACGATTCGTAACCGAGCGACGTACCTTACGCGATGGCATACCATAGTGCTCGAATGCAGGAAAACATTTCCTGCTGTCGAAGAGTACTTGACATTGATGCTTGCAAAGTGGGCATCCCACCCTTGTGTCGGGGACTGCATAAATGCTCCGAGCCGAGCACAAGGGAGGGATGCACCCTCAGCAGCACATTCCCACGCCACGATGAACGGTGCGTCATCGGGTGGGCTCTTCGTGAGCCTGATGTTTCACGGACGGTACGCTGCTGCAACATAAAAGGAAGTGATTGCTTCTGTCCAGTCTGCTGCTGCCGGAGTCAGTGTCCATCTGAAAGTGTGATGCTCTACCGTAATGTACAGATCCGCTCTACGGCTACTAAACGCCGGCAGAATACCGTGACAATACTGTACATGTACATTTGTTTCGCCTTTAACAGATTCTTTTGCCTTTTACTTCGTTTCTTAATTCTTATCACTTACATTTACCTATAAGCTTTCACGCACACAAATAAAACGTTAGACGAATCTCCGACGTACCTGGTACCGAATGGGATGGACATACGCTTGACTACGGACGAACGGCGTTGATGACCCGGAGCCCAATTCAAATGTCAAAAGCTCTATGACTCTGGCCCGGGGACAAAGTATCCGCCGCGCCGATCGGGTGAGGATGAGAGGGACGTACGCACGAACGACGAAGAATTGTAAACTAACATTCACGCCGAAAAGCTTTGTTTTTGCAGTTTAACTTGTTTTCTGGTCAAACCCCAAGGTAAGAAGCAAGAAAATTAAAATTGATCATGTGGTGACAAAAACCCCGCACGACTACATTGTCCTACTGAATGCAAAGCAAAAATGTTCCGATTCTACGCCTGGTCTTCGTCTCACTCGGACGGGAATTACCACGCTCTTTGAGAACACTCTTCCGTGACTGACTATTATCAAGCAGTGAATGCGAATGGGAGAAGCTCGCTAGAAAGAACACACAACACTATAGAAATTAAAAATATAAATTAGTACAAATCTGTTTAGAAGTGACAGTGGCTGCAGAATTAAGCAACCGCTTTTCAAAGCTCAGAGAGACGTTGTGCACATAAAGGAACAGCAGCAAGCCAGGCACAGAATCTATACTACTAAAACTGAGCTAAAACATTAAAACTCAACCGGAGGAAAAAGCAAAGTGAAATAGGCCTTTAATAAAATACGGTTTGTTGACGAGGCGCCCAATTCAAAGGTCAAAGGCTCTTATACTCTGGCCTGTGGACCAAGAATTCGCCGCGCCGAGCGATTGCGTTGGATGAGGGACGTGAGGACGAACGGCGTTGATGACGAGGCGCCCAATTCAAAGGTCAAAGGCTCTTATACTCTGGCCTGTGGACCAAGAATTCGCCGCGCCGAGCGATTGCGTTGGATGAGGGACGTGAGGACAAACGGCGTTGATGACGAGGCGCCCAATTCAAAGGTCAAAGGCTCTTATACTCTGGCCTGTGGACCAAGAATTCGCCGCGCCGAGCGATTGCGTTGGATGAGGGACGTGAGGACAAACGGCGTTGACGACGAGGCGCCCAATTCAAAGGTCAAAGGCTCTTATACTCTGGCCTGTGGACCAAGAATTCGCCGCGCCGAGCGATTGCGTTGGATGAGGGACGTGAGGACAAACGGCGTTGATGACGAGGCGCCCAATTCAAAGGTCAAAGGCTCTTATACTCTGGCCTGTGGACCAAGAATTCGCCGCGCCGAGCGATTGCGTTGGATGAGGGACGTGAGGACAAACGGCGTTGATGACGAGGCGCCCAATTCAAAGGTCAAAGGCTCTTATACTCTGGCCTGTGGACCAAGAATTCGCCGCGCCGAGCGATTGCGTTGGATGAGGGACGTGAGGACAAACGGCGTTGATGACGAGGCGCCCAATTCAAAGGTCAAAGGCTCTTATACTCTGGCCTGTGGACCAAGAATTCGCCGCGCCGAGCGATTGCGTTAGATGAGGGACGTGAGGACAAACGGCGTTGATGACGAGGCGCCCAATTCAAAGGTCAAAGGCTCTTATACTCTGGCCTGTGGACCAAGAATTCGCCGCGCCGAGCGATTGCGTTAGATGAGGGACGTGAGGACAAACGGCGTTGATGACGAGGCGCCCAATTCAAAGGTCAAAGGCTCTTATACTCTGGCCTGTGGACCAAGAATTCGCCGCGCCGAGCGATTGCGTTGGATGAGGGACGTGAGGACAAACGGCGTTGATGACGAGGCGCCCAATTCAAAGGTCAAAGGCTCTTATACTCTGGCCTGTGGACCAAGAATTCGCCGCGCCGAGCGATTGCGTTGGATGAGGGACGTGAGGACGAACGGCGTTGATGACGAGGCGCCCAATTCAAAGGTCAAAGGCTCTTATACTCTGGCCTGTGGACCAAGAATTCGCCGCGCCGAGCGATTGCGTTGGATGAGGGACGTGAGGACAAACGGCGTTGATGACGAGGCGCCCAATTCAAAGGTCAAAGGCTCTTATACTCTGGCCTGTGGACCAAGAATTCGCCGCGCCGAGCGATTGCGTTGGATGAGGGACGTGAGGACGAACGGCGTTGATGACGAGGCGCCCAATTCAAAGGTCAAAGGCTCTTATACTCTGGCCTGTGGACCAAGAATTCGCCGCGCCGAGCGATTGCGTTGGATGAGGGACGTGAGGACAAACGGCGTTGATGACGAGGCGCCCAATTCAAAGGTCAAAGGCTCTTATACTCTGGCCTGTGGACCAAGAATTCGCCGCGCCGAGCGATTGCGTTGGATGAGGGACGTGAGGACAAACGGCGTTGATGACGAGGCGCCCAATTCAAAGGTCAAAGGCTCTTATACTCTGGCCTGTGGACCAAGAATTCGCCGCGCCGAGCGATTGCGTTGGATGAGGGACGTGAGGACAAACGGCGTTGATGACGAGGCGCCCAATTCAAAGGTCAAAGGCTCTTATACTCTGGCCTGTGGACCAAGAATTCGCCGCGCCGAGCGATTGCGTTGGATGAGGGACGTGAGGACGAACGGCGTTGATGACGAGGCGCCCAATTCAAAGGTCAAAGGCTCTTATACTCTGGCCTGTGGACCAAGAATTCGCCGCGCCGAGCGATTGCGTTGGATGAGGGACGTGAGGACAAACGGCGTTGATGACGAGGCGCCCAATTCAAAGGTCAAAGGCTCTTATACTCTGGCCTGTGGACCAAGAATTCGCCGCGCCGAGCGATTGCGTTGGATGAGGGACGTGAGGACAAACGGCGTTGATGACGAGGCGCCCAATTCAAAGGTCAAAGGCTCTTATACTCTGGCCTGTGGACCAAGAATTCGCCGCGCCGAGCGATTGCGTTGGATGAGGGACGTGAGGACGAACGGCGTTGATGACGAGGCGCCCAATTCAAAGGTCAAAGGCTCTTATACTCTGGCCTGTGGACCAAGAATTCGCCGCGCCGAGCGATTGCGTTGGATGAGGGACGTGAGGACAAACGGCGTTGATGACGAGGCGCCCAATTCAAAGGTCAAAGGCTCTTATACTCTGGCCTGTGGACCAAGAATTCGCCGCGCCGAGCGATTGCGTTGGATGAGGGACGTGAGGACAAACGGCGTTGATGACGAGGCGCCCAATTCAAAGGTCAAAGGCTCTTATACTCTGGCCTGTGGACCAAGAATTCGCCGCGCCGAGCGATTGCGTTGGATGAGGGACGTGAGGACAAACGGCGTTGATGACGAGGCGCCCAATTCAAAGGTCAAAGGCTCTTATACTCTGGCCTGTGGACCAAGAATTCGCCGCGCCGAGCGATTGCGTTGGATGAGGGACGTGAGGACAAACGGCGTTGATGACGAGGCGCCCAATTCAAAGGTCAAAGGCTCTTATACTCTGGCCTGTGGACCAAGAATTCGCCGCGCCGAGCGATTGCGTTGGATGAGGGACGTGAGGACAAACGGCGTTGATGACGAGGCGCCCAATTCAAAGGTCAAAGGCTCTTATACTCTGGCCTGTGGACCAAGAATTCGCCGCGCCGAGCGATTGCGTTGGATGAGGGACGTGAGGACAAACGGCGTTGATGACGAGGCGCCCAATTCAAAGGTCAAAGGCTCTTATACTCTGGCCTGTGGACCAAGAATTCGCCGCGCCGAGCGATTGCGTTGGATGAGGGACGTGAGGACAAACGGCGTTGATGACGAGGCGCCCAATTCAAAGGTCAAAGGCTCTTATACTCTGGCCTGTGGACCAAGAATTCGCCGCGCCGAGCGATTGCGTTGGATGAGGGACGTGAGGACAAACGGCGTTGATGACGAGGCGCCCAATTCAAAGGTCAAAGGCTCTTATACTCTGGCCTGTGGACCAAAGAATTCGCCGCGCCGAGCGATTGCGTTGGATGAGGGACGTGAGGACGAACGGCGTTGATGACGAGGCGCCCAATTCAAAGGTCAAAGGCTCTTATACTCTGGCCTGTGGACCAAGAATTCGCCGCGCCGAGCGATTGCGTTGGATGAGGGACGTGAGGACAAACGGCGTTGATGACGAGGCGCCCAATTCAAAGGTCAAAGGCTCTTATACTCTGGCCTGTGGACCAAGAATTCGCCGCGCCGAGCGATTGCGTTGGATGAGGGACGTGAGGACAAACGGCGTTGATGACGAGGCGCCCAATTCAAAGGTCAAAGGCTCTTATACTCTGGCCTGTGGACCAAGAATTCGCCGCGCCGAGCGATTGCGTTGGATGAGGGACGTGAGGACAATCGGCGTTGATGACGAGGCGCCCAATTCAAAGGTCAAAGGCTCTTATACTCTGGCCTGTGGACCTAGAATTCGCCGCGCCGATCGATTGCGCTGGATGAGGGACGTGAGCACAAACGGCGTTGATGACGAGACGCCCAATTCAAAGGTCAAAAGCTCTTATACTCTGGCCTGTGGACCAAGAATTCGCCGCGCCGAGCGATTGCGTTGGATGAAGGACGTGAGGACGAACGGCGTTGATGACGAGGCGCCCAATTCAAAGGTCAAAGGCTCTTATACTCTGGCCTGTGGACCAAGAATTCGCCGCGCCGAGCGATTGCGTTGGATGAGGGACGTGAGGACAAACGGCGTTGATGACGAGGCGCCCAATTCAAAGGTCAAAGGCTCTTATACTCTGGCCTGTGGACCAAGAATTCGCCGCGCCGAGCGATTGCGTTGGATGAGGGACGTGAGGACAAACGGCGTTGATGACGAGGCGCCCAATTCAAAGGTCAAAGGCTCTTATACTCTGGCCTGTGGACCAAGAATTCGCCGCGCCGAGCGATTGCGTTGGATGAGGGACGTGAGGACAAACGGCGTTGACGACGAGGCGCCCAATTCAAAAGTCAAAGGCTCTTATACTCTGGCCTGTGGACCAAGAATTCGCCGCGCCGAGCGATTGCGTTGGATGAGGGACGTGAGGACAAACGGCGTTGATGACGAGGCGCCCAATTCAAAGGTCAAAGGCTCTTATACTCTGGCCTGTGGACCAAGAATTCGCCGCGCCGAGCGATTGCGTTGGATGAGGGACGTGAGGACAAACGGCGTTGATGACGAGGCGCCCAATTCAAAGGTCAAAGGCTCTTATACTCTGGCCTGTGGACCAAGAATTCGCCGCGCCGAGCGATTGCGTTGGATGAGGGACGTGAGGACAAACGGCGTTGATGACGAGGCGCCCAATTCAAAGGTCAAAGGCTCTTATACTCTGGCCTGTGGACCAAGAATTCGCCGCGCCGAGCGATTGCGTTGGATGAGGGACGTGAGGACAAACGGCGTTGATGACGAGGCGCCCAATTCAAAGGTCAAAGGCTCTTATACTCTGGCCTGTGGACCAAGAATTCGCCGCGCCGAGCGATTGCGTTGGATGAGGGACGTGAGGACGAACGGTGTTGATGACGAGGCGCCCAATTCAAAGGTCAAAGGCTCTTATACTCTGGCCTGTGGACCAAGAATTCGCCGCGCCGAGCGATTGCGTTGGATGAGGGACGTGAGGACAAACGGCGTTGATGACGAGGCGCCCAATTCAAAGGTCAAAGGCTCTTATACTCTGGCCTGTGGACCAAGAATTCGCCGCGCCGAGCGATTGCGTTGGATGAGGGACGTGAGGACAAACGGTGTTGATAACGAGGCGCCCAATTCAAAGGTCAAAGGCTCTTATACTCTGGCCTGTGGACCAAGAATTCGCCGCGCCGAGCGATTGCGTTGGATGAGGGACGTGAGGACAAACGGCGTTGATGACGAGGCGCCCAATTCAAAGGTCAAAGGCTCTTATACTCTGGCCTGTGGACCAAGAATTCGCCGCGCCGAGCGATTGCGTTGGATGAGGGACGTGAGGACGAACGGCGTTGATGACGAGGCGCCCAATTCAAAGGTCAAAGGCTCTTATACTCTGGCCTGTGGACCAAGAATTCGCCGCGCCGAGCGATTGCGTTGGATGAGGGACGTGAGGACAAACGGCGTTGATGACGAGGCGCCCAATTCAAAGGTCAAAGGCTCTTATACTCTGGCCTGTGGACCAAGAATTCGCCGCGCCGAGCGATTGCGTTGGATGAGGGACGTGAGGACAAACGGCGTTGATGACGAGGCGCCCAATTCAAAGGTCAAAGGCTCTTATACTCTGGCCTGTGGACCAAGAATTCGCCGCGCCGAGCGATTGCGTTGGATGAGGGACGTGAGGACAAACGGCGTTGATGACGAGGCGCCCAATTCAAAGGTCAAAGGCTCTTATACTCTGGCCTGTGGACCAAGAATTCGCCGCGCCGATCGATTGCGCTGGATGAGGGACGTGAGCACAAACGGCGTTGATGACGAGACGCCCAATTCAAAGGTCAAAAGCTCTTATACTCTGGCCTGTGGACCAAGAATTCGCCGCGCCGAGCGATTGCGTTGGATGAAGGACGTGAGGACGAACGGCGTTGATGACGAGGCGCCCAATTCAAAGGTCAAAGGCTCTTATACTCTGGCCTGTGGACCAAGAATTCGCCGCGCCGAGCGATTGCGTTGGATGAGGGACGTGAGGACAAACGGCGTTGATGACGAGGCGCCCAATTCAAAGGTCAAAGGCTCTTATACTCTGGCCTGTGGACCAAGAATTCGCCGCGCCGAGCGATTGCGTTGGATGAGGGACGTGAGGACAAACGGCGTTGATGACGAGGCGCCCAATTCAAAGGTCAAAGGCTCTTATACTCTGGCCTGTGGACCAAGAATTCGCCGCGCCGAGCGATTGCGTTGGATGAGGGACGTGAGGACAAACGGCGTTGACGACGAGGCGCCCAATTCAAAAGTCAAAGGCTCTTATACTCTGGCCTGTGGACCAAGAATTCGCCGCGCCGAGCGATTGCGTTGGATGAGGGACGTGAGGACAAACGGCGTTGATGACGAGGCGCCCAATTCAAAGGTCAAAGGCTCTTATACTCTGGCCTGTGGACCAAGAATTCGCCGCGCCGAGCGATTGCGTTGGATGAGGGACGTGAGGACAAACGGTGTTGATAACGAGGCGCCCAATTCAAAGGTCAAAGGCTCTTATACTCTGGCCTGTGGACCAAGAATTCGCCGCGCCGAGCGATTGCGTTGGATGAGGGACGTGAGGACAAACGGCGTTGATGACGAGGCGCCCAATTCAAAGGTCAAAGGCTCTTATACTCTGGCCTGTGGACCAAGAATTCGCCGCGCCGAGCGATTGCGTTGGATGAGGGACGTGAGGACGAACGGCGTTGATGACGAGGCGCCCAATTCAAAGGTCAAAGGCTCTTATACTCTGGCCTGTGGACCAAGAATTCGCCGCGCCGAGCGATTGCGTTGGATGAGGGACGTGAGGACAAACGGCGTTGATGACGAGGCGCCCAATTCAAAGGTCAAAGGCTCTTATACTCTGGCCTGTGGACCAAGAATTCGCCGCGCCGAGCGATTGCGTTGGATGAGGGACGTGAGGACAAACGGCGTTGATGACGAGGCGCCCAATTCAAAGGTCAAAGGCTCTTATACTCTGGCCTGTGGACCAAGAATTCGCCGCGCCGAGCGATTGCGTTGGATGAGGGACGTGAGGACAAACGGCGTTGATGACGAGGCGCCCAATTCAAAGGTCAAAGGCTCTTATACTCTGGCCTGTGGACCAAGAATTCGCCGCGCCGAGCGATTGCGTTGGATGAGGGACGTGAGGACAAACGGCGTTGATGACGAGGCGCCCAATTCAAAGGTCAAAGGCTCTTATACTCTGGCCTGTGGACCAAGAATTCGCCGCGCCGAGCGATTGCTTTGGATGAGGGACGTGAGGACAAACGGCGTTGATGACGAGGCGCCCAATTCAAAGGTCAAAGGCTCTTATACTCTGGCCTGTGGACCAAGAATTCGCCGCGCCGAGCGATTGCTTTGGATGAGGGACGTGAGGACAAACGGCGTTGATGACGAGGCGCCCAATTCAAAGGTCAAAGGCTCTTATACTCTGGCCTGTGGACCAAGAATTCGCCGCGCCGAGCGATTCCGTTGGATGAGGGACGTGAGGACAAACGACGTTGATGACGAGGCGCCCAATTCAAAGGTCAAAGGCTCTTATACTCTGGCCTGTGGACCAAGAATTCGCCGCGCCGAGCGATTGCGTTGGATGAGGGACGTGAGGACAAACGGCGTTGATGACGAGGCGCCCAATTCAAAGGTCAAAGGCTCTTATACTCTGGCCTGTGGACCAAGAATTCGCCGCGCCGAGCGATTGCGTTGGATGAGGGACGTGAGGACAAACGGCGTTGATGACGAGGCGCCCAATTCAAAGGTCAAAGGCTCTTATACTCTGGCCTGTGGACCAAGAATTCGCCGCGCCGACCGGTTGTATGTTGGGCAAGGGAAGTACGGACGATCGACCTTGGTGACGAGACTTCCAGTTCAAAGATTTCAGAATGGCAGCGCGAAATGGCTATTCTTATTGAAGGCATATTTTGCGTTGCTTTTATTTCTGGATGAGTTTTAAAGTGTGCTGCTCATTAACTATCTGCTTGCTGCAGTACCTTTATGTGCGCAACGCCACTCTGAGCGCTGAAAATCGGCAGCTTAATTCTGCAGCCACTGTAACTTCCAAACAGAACTGCATCAACTTGTTTTTTTACTTTGCGGTGATGTTGTGTGTTCTTTATGACGAGCTTCACCAATTCGTGTTCACTGCTTGATAAAAGTCAGTCACTCAAGCCTGGTCGCAATGAGTGTGTAAATTTCCGGTCTAGAGAGACGGAGACAAGACCCACCAATCGGAACATTTTTGTTTTGTATTCAGTCGGAGGACCATGTAGCAGCTGTGAAGTTTTTGTCACCACATGATGAATTTTAGATTTTTTTGCATTTTACGTTGGGGTTTGACGACGAGGACGCACAATCAAAATTTTTTTGACGGGAATGCTGATTTACGATTAGTTCCCGTCATTGGACCAATCGTCACAATTTTAGAATTTGACACCTATACCGCCAGGTACAACTGCGGATTAGATTTCACTGGGATTAATACCCTTCGCATGTCAAATATGTAACACAGATTGGCTGACTGTGCACACCTAACAATGAGAAAATAAAATAGATGACTTGCCCTTCCTTGGCCATTCTCGTCCTGCCAGCAGGGTTGGGCAAAAAACGTTTTTTTCAAAAAATCGTTTTTTTAAAAACGTTTTTTTTTAAAAACGTTTTTTTAAAACGCGAAGATGACCAAAATATGTCCCCCAAAAAATTGGAAAACGCTCATGTTATGCAGAAAACGTGGTTAAATGAAGTAATTCTATGTGTTCTGAGGCAAAATAAACGGGTTTCAACCCTTTTCTAGCGACTTGTTAAGGTCCCATATCAGACCCGCATCATGGGACCAACTTTGGCCGGGGTCGTCACTGAAAGTCAAACTCCGTATATCGACGTATCTCGACAAAGTAAAAATTGGTCGAATATTTTTTGAAAAAAAGGACAAAAATATTGATTTTCCTTGATAATCAGGGTACTTTCCCTGAAAAATCAGGGAAAATCAAGGAAATTCAGCATTTAAAAAAACGAAAAACGACCCAGGCGTTTTTTTTGAAAAAAAACGTCGTTTTTTTAAGAAAAAACGCCGTCGTTTTTTTTGCCCAACCCTACCTGCCAGGCCCGTTTGAAACATCAGCGATCGACGGATGAGTGTGCGAATTGTCATCAGAGGAATGGAATGATTCTGGTTGCAGTTGACGTGACATCTGCATACAAACATGAACGGTAATGATGTGCTAAACACGCTACGCAGATCGTTCCACTTCCATGAAACATTATCAGATACCCAGTTGACATCAACGGAGATAAGTAAATGAACAGCTTGGCGCTCGTCGAAATTTACGGCTGTACTAAATTCTTAATTTCCTCAATGCAAAAAACCTCGCGTGATCTTCCGATCCAGTCTAATCCGATAACCAAGTTGGATTCTTACTACTCCAAATGTTTCAAGTTCTGGTTCATTCATGCAAACGATGACCTTGTGCACCGCTTGTTTGTGAAAACGCGTGCACACGGGCCACACTGCCCAAGTCACTTTTTTCTACTGTTATTATGTTATTTAATGTTGTTAATTCTAATAATATTATTAAAAAATCCAAACCATAACCAACCAATCAGTGACATCTTAACATTCCGCATCTCGTCGCATCGCAAACTGTTAAATTCGATGTTGCTGCTGTTGACGTTTCAAAACACTGTCTGGGTGCTGGAGTACTGTTCCTGTAACCTTACTGCCTGTAATGAGTGCTCAGTACATTACTGGACAATTTGCAAATACTATGCAAATCCCCACCGCATGTTATCATGCCCACCGGTGTTGAAATGTTGACAATTGATTAAAAATGATATAGATTGGGATCTTGAGATCTGCGTCTCTCCCTCAACACGAGACATAGTGCACTGACAAACATGGCCTTGGATTACAGAAGCTCCAACACATACAGTATGTACACTGACCAGTATTCGAAAATTGGCGCATAAAAGTCAAATCCGCAAGCACTAAGCGTCCAAGTTACATGCACTTATCCCTCACAAACGTTAAACATAAGGCATAAAAATTCCAGGATCCTGAGGTGCTTATCTTGTTATCATGCCCATAGCGGTAAATCAAACGGATAATGTGAATTGTGTACTAAGTCAAAGAATCACATACTTTTCGTTTGCCGTTCTCGTCCTGCCACACCCGTATGAAACATCAGCGATAGATGAATGAATGAGCAAATCGTCAGCAGAGGAAATGGCGTGCTGCAGTGTATATGGATTGGGTTACGGTACGGTAGCTTAACATCCATAGCATAGTTCAAATGTCATTGACGGAATTCGTTCCTTGTGACGCGCAAAAGGCAAATGACCGCAAAAATGTGCACTACATTCGCAAGAAGTGCGATGGCTTTCGTCGACAACATGGAACAAACGCCTAACACGTCTGTCTAGTGTCGTGATAAGATGCTCCATCGAACCAAATGTTTCGGCCCCATTTGACATGAGGGCGGTATGAGTCGTTCCCTGACGGTAAAAAAAGTACAACTTTTTACGCCGGCCGAAGTTAGGCTTTAGTGAGCTCTTCATATCCTGAACGCAAAAATGACGCGTGACCAAGGCGCGGGTCCGATCCGATCCGATCGCCAAGTTTGATACGAACCAAATGTTTCAAGTTTCAGCCTTATGTACCGCTCGTCTGTGATAACACGTGCCAGCTGAACGCAGACGCTATGGTTCAACAAGAACAACCTTGTGCTTTTTTAAAAAGTAAAACATTCACACTGTAACATGACCAACCAATCAGTGTCGTCCTAGGGCTAGCTGCGGCAACCAATCAGCGAACTCTACAACAGTGTGTCCGTTGCAATCGGGTAGATGACGATATGTGCCTGAAATGACAAGGGGAATATATAGATACATAGCAATCAATTGCCTTGACGGATCACGGGTCGCCTCCGGCCAGTCCGCGCTCGTTTGTTCTCGCATTGGGATCAGGATGGAGATGGCAAGACCAAGATTGGATTGGCGCAAATGAAGATGAAAAAGGAAACATCATGGACCAGGATGGACAACAACGAACTGAATGAAACATCATTGGACATGCGGAATGAGATAAACAGGGAGAGAGAGATGGACCATGATCATGGTGGAAAGAGAAGAATGCTGTCGACAGCGAAAAAACGAGAAACAGAGAATTGGAGTGAGATGAGAAATAAGAAAGGGAACGGAGTTGGGATAGGTACGGTATGGGAACGGGGACAAAGCGCGTTAACCGGGTAGTGCAGAGGAACGTAACATCCTTTCAACTTTCGAGTTTGATAGCGTTTGCGCTTCGACAAGGAATGAGCACAATGTGAGTTGGAATCAATCACACAACGATTCGCTTTTTTGCATGCTGCTATCGATTGAATGAATCTGAAAGAAACAGCATTAGTCTGCAGTCAGGTTGTCAGGAACCACTCGGGCGGCGAAGTCATACAGAACAGAGAAATATTCACTATGTGGAGAGTTATAACACGTGAAAATTCGGGACATGCCAAGTCGTTCACTGTAGAGAGAGATTCACAATATGGAGGTTCACTGTGGGGGGAGGGAGGACTGTATTTGAGTAGCGAGAGGGTGAGGAAATGAGAATAAATGAAAGTGGAAGAAAAGAAGCACACGAAAGCAGACAGCAACGCTCAATCAAACTGATTTCATCCAGGTAAGCAAGTTATCCAACATGCCCCTCTTCTTTCAAAACAGCATGGAGGTATATGTATGCCTTACATTACACAGCGTAAAGGTTGAAATAAATAACTGACCACAAAAAAACCGGCAGCAAAAACAAACACCATGACGGGCGGACCCATAACGTGTTGTTTTGGTGTGCTGCTGTGACACACAGTTGCGTTCTTTTGGACAGTTGCGTTTGATGAGACCACTGCTTTGAGACCAGAGACAAAAATCAGGTCCACACACGTGCGCGCACCAAACAGCCCTTCGATTGTTTATTGTCTGTCTCAGTTTCACACGACATTCAAATCACACTTATTCCTGGTTTGTTCTGTGCGTGCAGGCGTTGCTTAGATTAGGCGCACGCAGCAAACGCACCAACGAACTGTCTTTGCCTGGATGACAATGATCTGCAATAATCCGGCACTCAGCGTGAGCCACGAACGAAAGTCATGTGGAAAACATGTGAAAGACCAGCAAGGCATAACAACAGTGCCTCCCTCTGGATCCGACTGTGTGTACCACGGTGTGTTGAGCTGTTGAGCAGCTGTGCCGCGCTATATGTAGCTGGCTTGTGAAAAACAACAGTCAGCAAAAGTGATACCGGAGAATGTCAAATGTGTTCCCCTGTGGCTTATTTGTTATTTACTTCTGATTTGAAATTTGATTAAAAAATAATTTCCCTGATAAGTTCCCTCCCACAACGTATGAGCATGTGAAACATTGCTGAAAACGTGCACAAATGGGGATTGGAATTTATTCGGAAAAAAGTTCCGAAAATAGGCTCCCATTTTGGGGAGCAGTTTGGGGTGGGGGCTTGGCATTCTCCCTCCCCTCAAAGCATGGCTGAAAAAATAGAACCACACAAGGCTTGTACAGGAAAGCCGATACATTTTACAAACAAGTACATCCTTCTGCATCTGGTCACTAAACTAACATTATTCTGCTATCATATTATCAGTTGTGAGCACTTTGCTCTTTCTGAGTTGATCTAATAGAAAACCGTGCTGCACATTGTGTGCACCAAACTATATTTGCTATCTGGTTCTCGCCTGCATTTGTATGGAATGTAATTTTCCATATTGTGCGACGGTTCGGTCCCGGCGAGCAGCTTCAGGCCCCTCCATTCAGGCCCGGCTGAAGCCTAAGCCAATAAATATAGGTCAAACATGCTGGGCCTGAATCGGCCGGGCTTGAACAGGTCGGGCCTGAACTTCCGGGCCTGAAATGTCGCAAAGTTGCCTGCAAAGTTGATACCGCCCGGGCCCCATATGTTTGCAGGTAACCTAGCTCGGACGTTATATTTGCACAGAATGAAACAAGCATGACAGCATTATATACCTGCTTTGTGTGCATCAAGATTAAATGAAACGTGAAATTCTAACCAAGCTCCAACATCATGACATTTTTAATCCCAGTTTGATCTCGTGTTTTCGTTTTCTGAATTTCATAAGCTAGCTTTGAACGAAAGACAAGTCCGTTGATGTCCTGTTCTTCAAATGGCTTGGGGTAAGACAATTCGCGCTTGGGCGGATGAAACGACGCTTCACGGAATCAAGGACTTTGTGGGCGCGAATAAATTCTGGAAAGTGATTCTTGGCCTCATGTTGGTGGCCGGTTTGGTGATTTCCGGGATCCAATCTTGCCTGATCATCAAGGAGTTTCTGCTCAAACCACATTATGTCGCACAAATGCGCTTTGACAACGACAACGGGGCACTGTTTCCGGATGTACTCGTGTGCAATGTGAATGCGGTCAATCGAACAAAGGTACGTGTGTAGTAGGGACTGCTTTCTTGCACTTGGACTCTTTCTCAATTTAAAAAAGGTGCGCTTTTGAAGTTTCTTCAAGCCTGAGCCCGTTATCGTACAAAAGTCGTTCTCAGTGCATCTACCATACATATACTACGTATGTATGTACATTTTGTGCACAGGACAAAGCTATAATTTTGCCGGTCGATGTACGTGAAATCTTTGATACCAGGCACATTATTGTATATCTACTTTCCCCGATCTGTGGCCTCGGAAATACTACAGCAACACCATTCATTGGACAGCGTTGTCCAAAGTCAGTGTTTCAGGCCAAGTTACATCAAATGAGCGACGATCAAATCGCGTCGATCATGTTTACGCTCGGCGTGTCCATGGATTCGAAGCGATTCCCGATGGCGCAGTATTCGGCATCAGAAATGCGTGACTGGACCATCATTCAACGGCTGCAACGAGCCTGGGACGATCTCTATGATCAACCGAACGGATTGCCCACTGAATTCGACAAATTGATCAAAACGCTGGCGCACAATTGTAGTGAAACGTTTGTGGAGTAAGTAGTGGACACGATAATTCAACGTCGGGAAACGAATTTATGATTGTGTGTGATTAGTGTCGAACGATCGTTGTGCCGGAAGTTGATTCCACACGGTGTATTTAAATTCCAAACGTTCATATTTTTTATGTATGCACAGCACCCATATAACCTGTACCTGATCATGGTCACGTAAAGCTGACAGATGACTGTCGATCTTAATCTTATTCAGACTGAGTGTACTACATAATGCAGATGCCGTCGTGATTGGCAAGGTCTATTCTTCAATTGCTGCGATTATGCCCAACCCATGCTCCATCACAACTATGGTCTGTGCTGGGTATTCCATTCGCCCGTGGACATCGCTGATCGAGCGACATTCAAGCAAACAAGTCCAGGTATGCATGTAGGTACGCTGGCTTATATTATTATATTATTGTCGTCAACTTAATCCTAATGCCATTTACATTGCACGGTATTATGTACGTACGTACTGTATACATTTTGTATTGTTCCATCGACGTGTTTTAGGCATCTTGAATGGCCTTCAATTGACGCTTAACCCACGTCTGAATCACTACAATCCCGATATTTTGCTGGGCAACGTACCGGACAACGGTTTTACGGTCGAACCAACGTTTTTTCCGCACGCCCCCATTTCGTCAAATCAGATCAACGTCAGACCAGGTTCGTCACGTACATAACCCAGGTTTCTTTGCAACGGTTCTTTTCGAATGTGCCCTTTCTGTAAAATCATTCACGACCTGCAGGCCAGGCAGTGAGAATTTCCATGAAACTGACGATGACCCGCACACCCTCTGGCTCATCCTTCTACCCCTTCAAGCCAAACTGTCGAGAAGATACCGTTTTGAAGAAGTACAAAGGTTTGTGGTCGTTTTTCGTTGCTTTCAATATTTTTCGTCACTTCCATGATCCATGTGCCTGTTCATTTCAGGCGACTACAACACAATTGCGTGTGAATTTGAATGCATGGCTAGAAAAACAAAGGAAGCGTACCCGAGTTACACGCGACCGTGTCATTTGCCGCTGATGGACACGCAGCAGCCGGCCATACATTGCAATTTGACCAATACTTTGCCAATGATTCTGTTTTCCAAGAAACAAGCTCTTCAATCTGACAGGTTGTGATTACGGTTGAAGGATTACGGTTACAGTAACCCACTTGAATCCATTTAGTATGAATGAATTAATTAGTCGAATTCACATCCTTGCTCACATAGAGCGGTATCAGACTTGGCGATCGGATCGGGCCGGGCCTGCTCTGCCTTTGGGCAAGTGAATTTTTTCGAATTGTGGATATTTACAGGAGCCACGAAATTCGACGCCAGCTTAACTTATACCTAAAAATGAACAACAACTTTTAAACTGGTCGAAACTCCAGTGAATTTGTTTCGATCCTAAATGCAAAACTCGCATGTTCCCAAGGCATGTCCGTTCCGATTCGATCACCAAGTTGGATATCGCTCATAGTCCCGCGTCGCGTTTCAGCGGCAGAAAGGTTGTGGAAACGATTAACAGAGAGTGCAAGATCGAATGCCAACCGCCCTGTGACCAATATGTGCCGAGTTTGGATGTGGTTGTGACGGAAGACAGGATCATGGGACAGCCGGGCAAGTTGGCAGAGATGAAGGCGAGTGGAAAATCGGATTTGTGCACCTGAATTTGATGTGTTGTCACATAATGTAACCTTTAAGGTCGGTTTATACCCTGACTGCCTGGTAGTCAGAAATTTGTGACTGCCCGTTCGGTGAGCTCATTAACAGAGCAAAAACAGTGGCAGCGGTCAACGGACAGAGCGGAACATGCAATCACCACAAGCAACCCCTGCCTTGCCGGGCACTTTTGCGTGTTCACTGGGGGACTGCTCCGCATTTTGACTTCCACTTCTCGGAAGTCAGAAGTATAAACCGACCTTTATTGTGACCAGGCGAGAGTGATGGCGCGTTGAACCTATAGTCCCACACAGGGTCATCAATGCTCGGTGTTCGCGTGGCACTTCGTTTGCAAATTATAATCAAAATAAGGTAATTTTGTTCGTTGCAGAAGTTCATCAAAACGAATGCGGACAATGAAACATCAAGTGCGTCAGTGTTGCAAGATCTTAACGACGATCTCATCAAGGTCAACATTTTCTACGGGTCAACCACCGTGCAAATGGTCGAATTCAGACAGAAAATCTCAGTTGTCGATCTACTATCGAGCATCGGAGGCATATTCAGTGCGTCATTTTGATGTTTCACAGCACTTATAGTTCACTAATGGTCGCGGGCAGTAAGCATTCGGCTCGATTTTATCAGTAAAAGTTTGATAAGTCCTCCAGAACATCAACCGACCTTTTTGAAAGCAAATTATCTCATCAGAAGCAAAGTTTGGAAAGACTGTGAAAGTTTCAGGCCTGTACCTGGGTGCATCACTGCTGACGTTTGTGCAAATCGTCTACTTTGCGTTCATTGGTTGCACCAGTCGATCAACCCAATCACCAATTGCCAATTGATCACCAATCAACCCTTAGTTCTAATCCTGTCACGTGACGTAATTCATTGCACGAATTCTCACCTTTCCCCTGTTTGACCTTTGCACTCAATTCAATCACAATGCAGTCTGGCACCGGCATGTGCAGCTTTTGTGTGATATGTTTCCCGGGTATTACTTTATTGAACAAAAAAGTTTTTTTAATAAACGAGCGCACTCATTGTTGCGCACTTTTTTGCGGGTTATTTAGCACGAATGGATTTGGCGCAACCTTATTGTTATCAACTTTGTGTGTGTTCATTGCAAACAGTGTTGTATTGCGTACGGTAATTTTAGGCAAATGTAACGCAAAGAAAACAAATGATTCTCGCCTTGTCCAGGCATGCTCAAGCGGCTTTAATTCAGTCAAAATTGGCAACCTGTCAACGATAACGAAAGTCAAAATCAATCAAAGAATCACATTTCACCAACCCACATAATAATTCAGTAAATCAAGCATGCACCCGCCCCAGCCATGTCAACTCACGTGCGTGGCCCAGAATTGGTGAAAATCAGTGAACTTTTAGGTAAAATATTCATATACTAGTTATTCTGTTTGACTTTTTATGCCCACGACTATACACCTGCCTAGCTGACAGACTGATTGATAATATCCGCAAATATGCGATCCGCGCGAACTCACCAACAAGTTCGCTGTGAGTTTGGTCATGTTCAGAAAGCAGTTTGGTGCGGGGACCGAAACTCAAGCGAAATTTCGCACTGGTGCGCACGTTTGGCGGGGATTTCGGGTTGTGTGAGTTGATAAGTCGGTCACTGAGTTGTGTGTTGCCTCGTTTTTGAAACGTGCCGCCAGCTTAATTCGGGCGTTTACTAATGAAGGACCCAAATCTGAAAAAACCTTGTATGTCCCTCGAACTGAATTGCTGATATAGGTCGACCATAATGTTTTGCCTCAAACGTGAAATATGCAGGAGCACAGTAGGAAATGCCCGAGTTTTACGAACACCGGCATAATATTAGCTAAATCCGTACAAATAAAAAAATAACAATATATTCTGTCATCAGAAAAGTTGCACTTGACCAAGTGAGTTTCGAACTCCGCAGCTAAATCGGTGATATTGATATTCTATGTCAGCGACGGATCATGATACATATCGCATGCATTATGCATTTGGTGATATAACATTGTTTTGTTACATTGTACATGCTGGAATGAGTTTCGTACTGCATTTTGTATAAAATCGAATGATATCAATTTATTTTTGTTATTAATGTTGCGCAACTTTTGTTTCATAGTTCCAAACGTCATGGCAACGCGGCGTGTCTTTTCGATTACACGCACGCGCGACTTCTATTGTGGTTTGTTGTTTTTTTATTTCTGTTCGGTCACTTTTCTATTTGAGCAAAATGTTCAATAAAAATTACTTTATTCGAACAAAGAGGTTCATGCCCGTGCTCGAGCTTAATTTTTATTGAAGTTTGCAGTTTTGCCTTGAAAGTCAAAAACGTGAAGTGGTGACATTCAGATGTCAAAATGTTGATACACTCAGTTCTTCGTCAGCTATCTGAAATTACATCTCAAATATGCGGGTATGCTTTCTAGATTGTCATTCGCGCCTATGCTTCTCATTGGTCTAATCCATACATTATTCTGGTTCTCTTCGTCAACATATCACAAAAAATGCGACACTTTTTGTTCATATATTTCTGCTGAAGGATTAGCTGCTGTCAAAACATGACCATAATTGCTTGTGCAAATTCGAAACCGGCCATGAACAGTGCCAATAACTAACTGATTTCGTGCATTTGCATTTGTTACGTATTTGTCCGCCGCTAGTCGTCTTCGTATTCTGTCAAGCTGATTTATCGGCGACTTTGTTTCGAGCCGGGTTACAACACTTGCATGATTTTTTCAATTGTGCCGAATAATTCGCGCTCACGTTTACTGCATAGCAGAAACTAAACGACAAACAAGTACAACTGTTATGGTATACATTTATCCTCATTGATAACGGATTGGTCGAAAAATAATGTAAAAACAGGGTGAATAGTAGACAAATTCAAATTTGTTTGCTGCAATAATAATTGAATGAATAAATGCAAAGATAAAAAAAGTAAAAATGCGTTCAACTGACCGTGTATGACATGGGAACCACGTGCTGTCATGACCACTATTAGGACAAAAATTTATTTTAATAGTTGATATTACTGTATTTGTTGATTTTTGCTGAACAAAAAGTACTTTAGTTCCCTGTCAAACTTGCGCGTTAACTCTTTCCATGTAAGTGATTCGGCAAAATCTGCTCGATTAAAATGAAAAAAATTATAATGCATTTTTGTAGTAGAGACTGAAACCAGATTATTATTTATAATAATATCCACAGCAAATTTTACCTTGAAACGCACATGCCTAACCTATAACCCCCGTGAAAAACCGGTCATTAGTTTTCGCGACCACAGATTTAGTATCCCATTGGTGCAATGCAAAACGCGTGAATTTCACACATTTATTTTATCCCGCGTGTATTTGTAATATCACTTTTATTTCACTTTCACTATCAGCATCATAATATGTCGGCGATTTGTAGTGTTGTTAAATGTATGATTGCATTGGATGTCTAGCCATCGTGATATCGCTGTGCAGTTTTTGTTTTGAGAACTTGGCCCCGGAAATGCCTGACTGTTCAAGGAGTGCTTTGGTTAATCGGGTTATCGGCCTGATTTAACTTTCAGTGGCTGTCCAATCCTGAATGCTTCCGCGTTCCATGCATGCCCAGAACAGTTTCATTGAAGTCTTCTGAGCTCAATGTGTGTGTGTCGTGTTGAGTATTCACTAAAACAGACCAGATTCAAAATCACCCCGTATTTTCGACATTGCCTTCAGTGTGTGTGTATCTTTTTTGGCATTAATTCTTTTTTGGACATTGTTTCGCCACGTTCTCCAAGATTATGCGTGGTCAGCGCCAAAACACACACACACATAATTAATCGATTATTATTTTTGTTTCATTCGAAGTGGTGAGAACGGGTTGTGCACACCTCCAGGATAACAATAATTGTTTGTAGATTTTAGGTTTTATGGTCTTTTTATACTGGACTAGAAAGAGCTTCGTATGAAACATCAGCGTAAAGAGATCCGCATTGCAGTTGTCATGCTCAGTATGAAAAGCAGGGCAGGCCTTGGCTAGACTCGCATCAGGTTTCCCGATTTATGACGTAGAGCATCTCTGATTTAGAATATCCACCGCAATCTGAGTTTTGCTCAGTCTTACTGTAATTCATTTTGCACCCACTAATTTTTTGTGAATATTTATCTACATAGCAGCCCACGTGTTTTTTCGTCACACGTTTTGGGGGCATTCCGCGCAGCCGGGGATTTGCGCATATTTTGCTGCGAATGTGCACGCACATCACTTGACGCATAGTCACACGTGCTTTTCTTACATGACTGTGATTCAGATTTTTTGCGAATGAAAGCGAAATCCCGATTTTTGCTCGGCCGCACGTGTTCAAAATTATAACATTATATTCGAACCCACACGCATTTTCATAATAGGATGCAGAATGGTGTGGAAAAACTGAAACGATGCGGGTGAAACAAAATGTCGGCGCGAAAGTGTAGAAGGAGGATACATCATGCCCATGCGCGCATGCATAAAGACATTCAAAGCGGTTTTTCTCTTCCAAGTCGTTTGTGCTTTTTTCGGACACCTTTTACGGAATTCAGGTGAAAGCGAGAGTGATTTTGGCGATCTTGGATCAAAAAAGGTGTAATGTGCAGTGCGCGTGTGCGCATCATTATTCAGATTTGATCATTATGTTACGTTAATGTGCAGATATTAATTTCATGAGTTTTGTTTGGGTGAATCTTTCACTAATATTAGTTTCTTCACTTTTTTATGATCGAACACATTATGAACGTCGTTGTCTTTCCTTCAAGTAACAGGATGATGACAAAATAAATATCTATAAATTCTGCAAAACACGGGTGAATTCGAGCGGAAAGCTCATTCGTTTCTGCGGGAAGAAGATTCGCCCTCGAACTATTATGACGCAGCGATGCTTTCGGCAACCGGCCTTGACTAAACTGCGATTTCCAGACCGTTTTTTTATCCAGATCAGATTTATCGTCGAGCACTCTTGTTTCGATCAAATCATTTCTCGAATGTTTTTCGGGAAATTTCGGATGTTTATTTTTAGCATTTGAGCAGATTCATTTCAGACATACTGTACATAAAAGCACAGTAGTCGGAGGGTTTCGATTGCCGGGCGCGAAACCGCCAGCGAAAATACAAAATAAAATATAAGCGACAGATACTCTTTGAACAATCTGATTATGATGCTCACCTCGTGGCGCGTGGTGTTGATTGACCTGCTGACCGTTGTGCAGGTAAACAATGTCAATTATTTTATTTTTCTTCATTCTTCGCCATGGTTTCTGCATCACCATGCGATTTTCGGTTTCGCCATACACACCGACCAACCAACGGCGGTGCACCAGGTCTTCCTCGCTGCTCAAACTCGAATATTTTAATTCCAGCTCGCCACGTGCGTTATCCACAAACATTTGAACGAAAAGGAGACGTTGCATTTGTTTGGCGTCACATCCACCAGTGACATACCCGACTACGGCTATCTGTCACTCGACCATGTTGGCCCCGGCTCATCAGACTCTGACGATGTCAGACATATCAAACTCCTCAGTCATGCGAACAATGAAGAGTTCCATATCTCAATGGAGAAAAACCGAGGACTCATTTCGCCCGACGTTGTGTCCTACATTAGGACTGAGGATGCCCAGCGCACCAGGATGCACGTCGGTGCCCTGCCTCATCACAGTGACTGCCACTATGTGGGAAGGGCGCACAGCCATCACAATGCAACGGTCGCGATGTCGTTGTGCAAACAAACGGTTGGGTCAGGTTTGGATATCGTAACTGTATGTATACCTATACAGTATACAGGTTTTGTTTCTTTTAGAGCTCTACATACGTATGTATACCTTATGTAGCTTCCATGACTGAATAAGGGCAAACCAAATAGGGAGGACTAGACCTATTGTGAGTCTCGCCATAACTTCATTCGACAAAAATAACTGCTCGCACATTAGATCGGAAACTGTTCAGAACTCAAGGCAAGGTCATTTGTTTTGTATTGGGCATGATAACCTGAGATTAGAACAGAAAAGCTGATTTCTAAATCAGTCAGATGTGACTTTTCCCAATCCCAACTGATGCCCAATTTTCAGCGGGGCTCAATTTTCATGCCCGACCATTTCCTGATGATTCAACCGATCCCAAGTCGACTGCACGCCTTGGCCAATCAGGCAACGAATCGATCCGATACCAGCCATGTCATATTCAAACGATCCGCTAATTTATTGGCCGGACATCACAGCAATAGAATTGTTATCGAAGAAGATAAAACCATCAAATTTCATGAGGAGGAGGAAGGATTCTGTGAAATGCTAGATGGTAAGGTGATGTTCCACAAAGATAATGGATTGTGCATTACAAAAAGGGAGCTTCCAGCCAGCGTCACCGCACAAGCATGAGCTTGGGGCGGATGGCTTGACTAAAGTCTGGGTTGTGCACCAGAGACGCGCATAACAAACCGGTCCTCGGAATATTGGTACCGTGCACATTTATCTAGATGAGGTGCGTAGGTATATGAACGTTTGGCCTCTCCATTCTGCAACGAGGCTTGCCTAACATGAGATTGACACCGCGAGAACAAAGCGTTTTTATGTAGGCGGTACTAATATTACGAGTTTCTACAATTGGGTTGCCTTCCACGATCAGGGCATATGCGTGAGGTGTTTGTTTCCCAATGGTCCCGTTACTCTTTATATGTGTCACAAATTAGATCTTTATAGTGTCCATTGTTGCGTGTGTAGCAAAATGATTTGTGGGTCAACAAACGCACCCTTTCCAGTACGTTATGTTCCATATGATGTTTCACAAACTTGCACCCGTTCACTTTTCAGATGAGGAGCCCGAATTCCTGCAGGCACTAAGGGAGAAAGAAGGTAAAGTCACATTTGGGGCTCCACAGAACCGCACTTTCGTGTTCTCACCATTACACGTCAGTGACTCAAACCACCTTACGTACACTTGCCATGAAACATCAGCCCGTGCGGTTGCCGTCACTTCAGAAAGTCCTTTCTGACACTAACTCCTGATGAATCGACAAGATGATGTTTCAAACACTTTCCTTAGCTCCACACTTATAATCAGTCTGATTTTGCAGGCATCAACTACAGTATACCACTGGAGGCTAAACTGAACTCAACAATAATCTTGCCTCAGCTCGATCCAATGACCCTTGAGGTTGCGTTGTTCATGGACGCTGAGCTCTGGCAGCATTTCCAGGACAATTTCGGACGTGGAGCTGAGGAGGAAATGACCGACTTCTCGCTCGCCTTGATCAATCATGTTCGTTTTCGGATGCGCGTTTATGTTTTCATCAGATGTTGGATTTGGCAAAGTTCCGTACTGCAACTTTGATTGCGAAAATCGTGTTTTTGACGAACAAAGCGATTTGCAGACCGAACCGCTGACTCACAAAATTCTCTCGAGTCTTGTTCAAATTTTTTGGCAATTATCGGAGACACCTTTATTCCGACGACAACAATACATACTTTACAACAGAACATCTCTTGATATTGAACATTCTCTCTTTTGTGCACTATAAGTCGATCAATTTTATTGGTCATTTGTGTCTCAGGTGCACGTTCTCTATCAACAGTCGACAATGTCACCCGTGATTGATATCGTACTTGTTAGATTTGAGATATGGAAATTCCAACCGGTTAGTGGACAAATGTTTTATCTGGGCATTTCTTTTTACGAACGCAATTTAATGTGATTTACTGTTTTTTTTTCGTGAGAAAAGACAATCAACAACAAAAAACAAAAAAGAGCAACAAAGCTGACCATTTTGCCAGCTGCGAACGCAAGACAATGAAAATCTCTTGCGACAGAACCGAATGTATAAATCTTTTCATTGAACTTCACAATAAAGAGCAGCTGGACGGGCCAGATTAAGGGATTGGGTGTTTGTATTTTGCAACACGTTCGACACACTCTTCAATTCATCGATTTCAGCCGACGCTGCATCGAAGTGTGCACAAGAACGGCGAGGCCCAACATTTGCTCAACTCATTCTGCACCTACCAGGCTCTGATCAACCCGGGTACCGATCTTACAAGCACAAATCATTGGGATCACGCCATTTTGTTGACTGGTTGGTTCGACAAAGCTGCTGAATGGTTTGGTTGTCTATCTTTCAATCAGGGTGCATTCTGGTTCATGTGAAAGTCACACGGAGACATAGCTGCGTATGTGCTGTCATGCTTGTTATCATGCCCATCATCAATGTCGCATGGTGACCATGACCAATGTGGGCAGAATGTTGTGTATCCCTATGTATCTTGATACAATGATGTGCTCAAAGAAAGCACTGCAACTACAGGCTAATTGTTTAGTCGGCAAAGCAAATCTTCAACGCAAAGGGTGATATTTTCGAAACGGTGTAAACGTCAGTTGGGTGTAAAGGTCGGTAGAAAGCTCGGTCGACAGCTCAGTGTGATAGACCTCGGTGTAAACTTGAAACATTCCACGTTAATAACAGGCAATGTTTCGCGTTTACACCGAGTTACGCCGACCGAGCTTTCGACCGGACATTTACGCCGACATTTACGCCCAACTGACCTTTGCACCGTTTCGAAAATTCCACCCAGAGAGACCAAAACAGCTCTATGGGAAGTATAATGCAGCCTATACGCTGATAGGCTGTGTTGACCACCACCGTCGACGATTGCTGTTAACGACATGAATGTACTCTAACTTCAGGTTTCGACATCTACCACACGACAACCAGTGTCGCGGGTGTGGCGCCCGTTGCCCGTATGTGCGACCGACAGTACTCATGTTCGTTGGTTGAAGGCATGCACTTGGGTCGATCGTTCGTGTTGGCGCACGAAATGGGGCACAAGTCAGCATACAACTTTCTCTTTCATTCCATTTAAATACAAATTAAGAGAAATTAGTCAGTGTCATCATATTGCAGTCTCGGCATGGTTCACGACGGTGTGCAGAACCTGTGCAATCGCGCCTGCTGTCTCATGTCTCCCGTGAATGGTGCCGGCAAGACAACATGGTCGCCTTGCTCGGTCAGGGAACTCAACGCATATCTGGCGTCATTGGAGTGAGTGTTCGCTTTACGATCTGCTGAAAAAACTATTTGAATTTATTTAATTGATCCATTCTAAACACTCATTTTTTCAGAACCGTGCCAGGTCTGCAGCGCAACTGTCTACGGGACAGCAACCCAGGAATTGCCAAGTTCGACCATCGCGCCGACCCCAGGCTGCCCGGGCAACGGTTTACGGCCGATGAACAGTGCGCGTACTTTTGGGGCAGGGAATACCGAAAGGAGATACCCACCGGGAGAGCGCCTGAGGTCGACTTTGCTCCAGACTATCAACTAACGTAAAAAAACATCATGACATGTCCTCATGTTTTAGAGCATTTGCCGAATTCTGTGGTGCGGCAATGGAGGACCGACCATCTCCACAGCACATCCTGCCCTGGAAGGCACTTGGTGCGCGCACAACAAGGTTTGTTATCGTTTTGAAGACATGTTTTCAGCACTTGGTACATAATCTAAACACTGACCAGTTTTCAGCACGTAGTTGATAATAAAAGACTGACCAGATTTCAGCACGTGTCACATTGACCAGTTTTCAGCACGTACATACGTATGTATACATAGTCTCTGCACCAGCTGGTTTTCAGCACGTGTCGTATACACGCACGTACATCCAACACAAGCCCTCAGTGCTAAATGCTCTATCAATTCCACATTGCAGTGGTGTCGCAACGGTGTGTGCCGTCCGTGGCCCATCGGCACCGCACTGACCCCCGTCGATGGCCAATGGTCCGCGTGGTCGGCACTGACGGGCAGCAGTACGATCTGCACCGAATGCAAGGTGTTGGGCGGCATCAGGGTGCGACGGGAGTACCGGAAATGCGACGACCCTGCGTGAGTGATTGCCTTGATGATTCAGGGACTTTCAGGATTTTCCTTGATGGCATATGGGTGCCAGTGCCTGTACTGTACTTATACCTTACAGACCGAACAACAACGGCAAAGATTGTGATGGTTCGCCAGTACGCGGTCTGGTGTGCCCAGCCAACTCCAACACGTTCTGTTCCGGTTTCACCCATCAGTCATATGGCAATCGATTGTGTAGCGCGTTCAGAAACGATCCGATCAATGCAGATTTGGATTTGGACGGCACTTCGTATGTCCGTAAGTTTGGCATAGGGGTTATTTATTTGACGCTGGAAGATTTCATTCTTCGTTTCTTCACCTAGGTTATTTACATGCCAATCATCATAGACACAAAAGCTTACAGATCCGGATTCGCCATGCAAGGTCTGGTGTCAACTTTCGCTCACACAACTGATCCGTAACAAAGCCATCTTTCCGGATGGTACCCCATGTGGTTCCAATGGTTACTGTATCAATGGGGAATGCCTGACATTGTCGTGCGATGGGGAAGCCGTGGTGGAAAATGAGCGGGAGGACTGTCCGGGATCGAGGTCGAATCGACGTTCGATCAGTACAGCCGTCGTTGAAGGTTTGCTCGATTTTTATACCACAGGCGCACTGAAGATGGCCTGGCGCACCAATGGTCTTTGTATCGAACAGAAGCGCATAGCTCGGAAGACACAATTCACAAATTTTTGCAAATTTTCAGTGGCATCTTGGGAAGACTGGTCGTCGTGGTCAAGCTGTTCGACGACGTGCGACGACGGCAAGCGAACGCGCACAAGACTCTGCGTCACAAAGGGCGGACTGACAAGAGTTTGTGGCTAATGCTATTGTTGTCAACGCTACTGCCTCTGTGAACGCCGGTGCGTTGACGCTGACAGACATCCTGCTGCGTTTGCACGAAGCAGGCGATTGCGTTGGCATCATTAGCATCAGCCGAGTTCGAGGAAAAGTCGAAACCACGTCGAAAACACATGAACTGAAACAAACTAAAAAAGAGATGCGCTTGTTTCAGAGCAGCTGTTCAGGCGCGTCCACACAGACGGATACGTGCAACCCGGGTCCCTGCTCAACTTGGTCGTTCTGGTCGCGATGGTCAACGTGCTCGCAGAGTTGTGGCAGGGACGCCACCAGGGTTCGGTCACGCACGTGCAGCAGTGGCATTGGATGTGCAGGTACATATATAGTCCATTCATGTCATTTACGGCACTTGTGCGCACCCACGCACGCGCACATAACGCGTTGCGCTGAGTGTCACACAGGGGTGGCCTATAAGAACTTTGAAAGGGCGTTTTGCGCAACTTGCCTGTCTAGAGCTGCCAGAAGACAACTAATGAAACATCTGCATATACACGCACGGCACTGATATTCCAAAACCTAAAGTGTGTGTACTCACAGGCAATTCGCTGGAGCGGGAGAAATGCGCCGACAATCCGTCGTGTTCGGTGTGGTCGGTGTGGTCCGAGTGGTCGGAATGCAGTCAGAGTTGCGGTCGCGGTCAAATGGCCCGGCAGCGACTGTGTGTGGGCGGACGGACGGACTGCGACGGACATCGCGAAGAGTTGGAAGAATGCAACGCACAGGTCTGTGGCATCAACACGGAGCATGAAACATCAACCAGCACCAACAACAAGCCTAAAGCACCCACTTTCGTCCCTGAAACACCCCTGGAATTCCCTGACTCAATCTTTTCTCATCCCTTCGCACCACCCGCACCCCCGCCCACTGCCGGCGGCGCCGCCCCGACCAACTTTTGGGACAATCTAGGTCAGAACTTTTGGGGCACCGGACAACCGCAGATTTTTGACACGAACCCGTTCGGCACGCCGACAGATTTCGGCGCACCACCGCCGCCGCCTGAGGGGTTTGGTAATGCGCATTTTGGGAACCACTTTGGCAATCATTTTGGCAACAATCTTGGTCATCACAATTTTGGCAATGGTTTCGGTCCGAGCAACTTTTTCGGAGGACCGCATGGGTTCTTCGCTTTTAGCCAGGATGAAGAAGCAAAAACTGTGGATTCCAAACCATAAAAATTTCATGACATCAAATTAAGCCCAACCACGGAAGCATGAGCATCAACTATGCATGCACAACAATGAACCAAAAACATTCTCTCTTGTTTTCGCAAACTTGTATTCCCTGGCTTCAAGCGAAGTTCCTCGTACAAAAAGCTGATGGTTCAATAACGGCTACTACACGTTGTGCAAAACGCGATGGCATTTTATTATTGCTTTTAGTCGCTTGTATCTTGCGTTTTACGAGCTAGATAGTCATTATTTTGCGCACATTCATACAAAACGTGTCATACCAGCCTCTTATAAAATTGTGATAATTCACCGAAGCAAATGATTCATTTCTGTTCATCCAGCTGAGCTTTTTATGTTTCATTTCATCATTATTTATGATGTGCGATGCTTGTTTTCATTTCTTTTTCCAAATGTTGATCTGGCTAAGTCTTGATCTGATGTGGGTGTGATGCGATCAAAGGATCTGAATGTGGCACTACTCAAGGTCAAGTCAAAGGCGATGGACAACATCAGGACCGATGCTTTAATGTTGATTGTGAAATTTCGACATGGAAATGCGGGCGAAACAATGGGAAAACATCGGAGAGCTATGCAATAGCTGTAGTTATTGCGAATTTGTTCACATTTAATCAAGTTTCAGGTTTGCTGAGTGTTTCGTTTTGTTTGTCTTGCACCTTGTATATTACCCCCTGTGTGCTGTGCACACGCATAATTATAGTACTGTAAATAAAATAGTACAAAATGCCATCGCGTTTCACAAATGACTGTCTCCCACTTAAAGCACCCTTGACATAAGGCACCACAAACCAATCAAAGTCATCTAAAATTTCTCCCGGATTCCCCCACGTCACTGCACTCGTAATTCAGCACCGTTTCTGTACGCCCACGCACCAGGCCCCAGCTTTGTAATGACGCACAGCACCCAGAACAGATGCACAGTTGGAAATCAAACGTAACTGTGTTTGAATGTTTCATCAATGGTTCAATCTGATGTTTCATCGTGGTTTGATAAACGCATGGACTAGCATACCCTGCCTGCAAATGCAAAACCATGCATGTTCCACGATAAAAATGACACCACAGTGATGTTAGTGAAACATGCCATCCGTGTTATCATATGCCCATCACCTTAATTCGCATCACGAATTTCATGCATAGACGTTGAGAAACAAACAACTGAGTGATGTTTCACGCCCCATACACATATATAGGAATGCGCCGATTGGTCCAACTGGTCGACGTGGACATCATGCGATCGCAGTTGTGGCGCGAACGGTGAACGTCAAAGACGACGTTTGTGTTTGAACGGCTTCACGTGCAGCGGGCCGGCCAGGGAGACAGCCAGATGTGACGATCTGCCCGTTAGTGCGCTTGCGAAATCAGGCTACATGTCCATGTGTCCTTGACAAATCAGGCAAACGTACGGCGTGTATTTGCAGAATTGCAGCGACTGGACGGTTTGGTCCGACTGGGGCGAATGCAGTGTTTCGTGCGGTTTCGGGCTGCAGAAACGACAGAGACGATGCGACGGCGGGCAACAGTGTTTGGGCGTGGGAACGGAGGAACGCATTTGTGAGCGATCGGTGCGTGCGGCTAGCTGATGTTTCACTTCAATATTGCGCATCCTGAATTGTTTTATTTTGTTAATTTGACGACCATTTCCAGTCCTGCGTCGGCGTGTGGTCATTCTGGGCCGAATGGAGTTCGTGTTCGAAAGAGTGTGATGGTGGTACCCGAACCAGAACACGACAGTGCAGCAATGGTAGCCCCCACTTCTTCATGTTTTGTAGAAAACACCAAACAACTAATTTTTTTATTGGCACAGACAAATGCATCGGCGCCGAATCAGAACGATCTCGATGCAATCTATCGCCGTGCGCCGTTTGGACGAGTTGGGATCCGTGGAGCGACTGTTCGGCCACTTGTGGACACGGCACCCAGACTCGGAGACGGTCGTGCAGGGGTGCGTTGAAATTTTGCAATTAAATTACGGAAATTCTGCCAGTTAAAAGTTGACCGTTTGTTGGCTACAGGCAATGAAAACGCCATAATTCTGACGTCGGATGGCGGCAGTTTCGCTCAACGACTGACCAAATGCGAAGGCGACAACGAGGAGAGGCGCGACTGCGTTTTGCCTGCGTGTCCAAGGAAGAGTAGAAGTCAGAAGAAGAGAAATGGAGGTATATGGCGCTGTAAATTTAAAATTATTTATAATGTTTCAACTCCAATTCGATCCAGGTTCATCACTAATAACCGGCAGTGTGCCAACATCGTCCGAAGAAGACCACGTGCATCCACATGCGGGTCCTTGGTCTGATTGGTCGGAATGCAATGTTTCATGCGGTAGAGGCTCGAAACGACGAATACGCAATTGCCCTGAGTTGGTTAATCTTCCACTGTACCAATTTTGTGCCGATATTATTGTGAGAGATACGATGGGCATGATAACAAGAATGACAATGTAATGGTGGCTCTCAGCCACCCGCATGAACAAGCCAGTGATCGGTTTTACCAAAGCATGCACCCACACTAACATTTGAATCTAAAAAGCTGTGTTTTTTTCTGACTTTTTTTTCAAAGCTCCGAATTTCCCTGTCAGACCTCGCAACTGTGTCAACACGGAAACAATCATCTGTGACCAATCGCCGTGCAATCTGATCACCAGTGCTACAGAATGGGGTGCTTGGCAATTGTGGTCAACTTGTACACATTCATGTGGTGGCGGAACGAGGAGGCGGTACGTTACTTGCGTTCATGCGCACTGATGATGACCTGGCGCACCATTTAGTGCATCCGCGGTGTAATTGCGCTTTGAACTATTTCAAGCTGCTATTTCTCTTCAGGGAACGGCCGTGCATATCGTCCAACTGCGCCACACAAGACAACGAATTTGATGTGCAGAACTGTAACCAGCAATCCTGCAAGCGGGTAAAACATTGAATGACTATTTGTCACTGCTTTAGCTTCTGAAGCAACAATTCTGAACCCAACACGGTGCCTGATTTTTCAGGGCAGCTGGGGTGACTGGTCAGTCTGGTCCATCTGCACTCGATCATGTGACGGGGGCACACAATTCAGGGAGCGAATCTGTGAGGCCGATGACCAACGACAATGTCAAGGTTTGCCGTGCAGTTTTAAGTTACTATACTTGTTTCTTGTCACAGTAATCTTTTATCTGAACTTACTTGACAGGCTTCAATAAAGAGCAACGTACGTGCAATGACAAAAAGTGCGAGGTGCACAATCGTCTGCCCACTCTGATCATCACAAGCAGGGAAGCGGGCACCGACGGACTGGCACTGGAAACAAAGAGCACAGGTTCGAGTTTGACTGTCTAACTTTTTAGAGTTACAGTATGTCTGAAATCTTCAAACCTGATGTTTCATTCTCAGACGACTCCCTGCCAACATGGTCCGACTGGAGTGGCTGGTCGCGATGCAGCTGCTTCAATCGCAAGGCCATGCGACGTCGATACTGCGTCGTGCGGGAACCGAAACTGGTCGGGTTCTGTCTCGGTCCCCTCATCCAGCTGAAACCGTGCGAACCGAGCACATGTGGTTGGTTGATGTTTCACTCATTCATTCATGCACCACTCCCAGTCTGAAGCCGAACTGCTTGCACAGAGGGCGTCAACGGTGGCTGGTCGGTTTGGTCCGAATGGTCCGGTTGCTCGCGTGACTGCGGCATCGGCGCCTATCGTGTGCGGAACAGGATGTGCTCCGAACCAGTGCAATCCAATCAGGGATCATACTGTAGCGGACAATCGTTCGAGAAAGAGTCCTGCGACGATCGGCTGCGACCGTGCGTTGGTTAGTTGGTATTGTCGAATGGCTTGGTTGGTAGTTTGCCTGAATTTTCAAGCACATAACACCTAAGCTATTGTCACAGGACGTTCACAGGACGGTGATTGGTCCGAGTGGTCGGAGTTCGGTGAGTGCTCAGCATCATGCGGAGACGGGTATCGGTCGAGGACCAGGTCAGGACACAGAATGCATTTTATTGTCAGATCTCAAACTTGAAAATACTGAAAATCAGGCGCCAACCGCCTTCTGCAATCCAGATTCTGCTCAAGACCCGCGCCATCCAACGGTGGTCACTCGTGTGAAGGGGCCGATTTCGATATCGACACGTGCACGAGCACAGAATTCTGCGAATGTTGGTAGCTGTGCTTTAAATAATGAAAATTGAGTATATTTTCATCCATGTTTAGCGCATGCGTTTGTTTGTTGTTACGAATGACTCTCTCATTCGCAGTCAGAACGTTGTGCACCTTTCTGCCATCATTCCTCAGTTCTCACTATATTCAGTTCTTACATAGCGCTAGATAACAGCACGATTTTCAGTTCCACCACACAACACCTAGTGCATGAAACATCATCTGATTCTAGCTCCTAGCAGCAACAACAACAACAGCAGCAACAGTAACAACGACCCAGTGCCAGTTAGTCGATCGGAACGAGCACCTAACGAGCGGAGGAGTAATGCGTTGACCAGTGCTTGGGCCGATTGGGGTGAATGGTCCTCGTGCACGTCGACTTGCGGGTTCAGCTATCAAGCACGAAGTCGCGAGTGCAACGTATCGGATGCGGGCTCATGTGTTGGCGTGGCGCACATGACACGCATTTGCACCGCAAGGCCGCAATGCAAAAGTTATTATGATTAGATGCACACAGTTTATTATAATTTTGTATTTTATGTTGAATAGATTTAGTCTTCAACGACACGACTAATTATCAATAACATTTAGTTAATTATTTTTATATTTATTTTTCGCACCCACACACACACACACAGATGAGATAGCGGGCAGCTGGTCAGCGTGGACCGAGTGGAGTGCGTGCGAGGCCAACTGTGGCACCGGCTTGAAGATACGGTAATTCGTCACTCATTTGGTTGTGTTGCACACAGTTACTGTAGTTTGGGAGTAGATTTATATGTGTAGTTACGAATGTATGTCGTCCCGTAGATCGCTTGGCATACTTGCACTGCATGTCGCTGTCGAAAATACAATAGAAGCGAGCAAATGACATACAGCACTTTCGAGTTTCAACCGACATTTTATCCCGATTTGGCCATATTTTCCAGAAACCGTAGCTGTACAAACCCATCGCCGGCCAACGGCGGTCTGCCGTGCATTGGTGCTACGGTGCATACCCGTGTGTGCACTGCCCCGTCATTCAAACCCTGTCTTTCGTCAATCGTGCACGGACAGAGACTGCATGATTTAGTGGCCACTTCGTGGGAACATTCGTGACCAACAAAAATTCGGTGATATGATTATTTTCTTGAGCTCATGGCAAACATGTCAACGATCCATGAAACATCAGCAAATTACTGTCAAGTCAATGATGTTTCACAGATGCGTGTTTGCCACGAGCGCTGTGTACATAACGCATTTGCATAGAATACGTGTCCATACCTCGAAGTGTTTTGCCCTTTTTTGTTTTGGTGAAATGTGTTTGATATTTTTGTCTTGAATTCTAGCCGACGCACATGATCTTCGCTTCATATCATGTCCATTTATCACACCAACGCACTGAATTTTATGTACGCTTCATGTGCCTTTCACGTTTTTTGCATTTTACGTTTACGGATCAGCGCATTATGTGGTTGTTGTTGCATTTTCTTCGCATGCCAGGTCAATGAAACGCACGCGTGCGGCAATTATAAACCCATTTTTTCTTGCAACAAGCTTCAGCTAAAATATGAACGACTTGTCGTTATGTACAAACAAGGGAAAGAGAACAGAATGACAAAAAAGGATATCACCAGATTTTGGTTGTTGGAGTGAATAGCAAACGATGTGAAAATTTGCAAAGCGAAATTTCCCAAAAATTACAATCCAATAGGGATCGGCGTCGGTCATGTAGACCGACACCGACACCGACACCGACACTTTTTTGGAAAGTACCGACACCGGCGAAAAAGCACGCCGACACCGACACCGACAGTGAAAAAATGACCGACACCGACAGTAAAACCGAGTTTGCCTTTTTTAGCCCTAAAAACTTATTTTTAGACCTAAAATGCCTTTTTGGACAAAAACCGGTGTGTTGGTGTACTTCTCACCTGAAAAAAGAGGGATCAAATACCAAAACAAAAAACAATTATGAACTTTGTATGATAGGATAGGTCTGTCTCTTTGTCGCAGGAACAAACAGGTTCTGTCCGCCTCTCACTCTCAGTGAAACATTCAACGTTGGAACGAACCGGATTTTTACCATGAGCGCAACTTTTGTTGTTCAGAATTTTGTGTTTTCATGTTTGAAGTGGTACAAAGGCATCGGCCACTATAAAAAGCGTCGCCGAAACCCCTCATTTTGTTAGCTAAACCTATTTCGAACCATTTTTGCATATTTGCAGGCCTAAAATGGCGTCAAAAGAGACCGATTTTGATATTCTGAACCGACTAGGTTTTGCAAAGCTAGTCCGGGCGGACTCGCGCGGCAAAGAAACGCAGGTCCAATGCAAAATTTGGCAAAAAAACCAGCGCTTGGCGCTTTTTTATATGTTGTGGACAACTAAAGAACATAATCAGTACGAAATATATTTTTTTTCTAATAGTAGTTGGCTGCCGAAAAATTGGGGACCGACACTACCGACACCTGAAAAAAACCGACACTTTTGTGGACCGACACCGACACCGACATTAGTAGTGTCGGTACCTACACCGACTTTTTTCCGACACCGACGCCGATCCCTACAATCCAACTGATCACATTCTACGATAATAATTTGAAAATTATGGCAAACTTGATAAAATAGGCTGAGAATGTGTCGTCACGTGCGTATTTGGAAGCGCCCCGCCTTTGTGATGTACTTGACACCCTTGAACGGCTTGTACTTTTCGCCATACATGTCCAGTCGGTTCACTTTCAGGCCCGACACAGCCAATTGGCTGATCTTGAAACCGACATTTATCGTCGGATTCACATCAACCACATTCGCACCATCAGTCAGCACGACGTTGACCTGAAATGGCAAGGCAAGGCGAAATCATAATCAGTTTTCTACCAGAAGACAACTTTCACGGCAGAAAAGCATCGCGAGAACGAGCCATAACGAAAGGCAAGTTTCAGAAGTTTACAATTTATACGTTCAACCGGTTATAAATTCACCGCACGCACCGTGCCGCGTATGTTCGGCGGTTTATTGAGTTCGATCTTGCCGATATTCCAGTGGAACACCTTCGAAACCGGATCGAACGAGTAGCGACCTTGTGACGCGACCAGCGCACAACTGATCACGGCACGGGGCATCGAGATTTCCAGATACGCGTCTTCCAGCTGAAAAAAAGGAATTTTAAGGAATAAAAAGAAATTTTGCGAGCCACAAATGAAGTCGAGCTCAAATCGCGGCAAAACTTACCACTTTTCCCATGCTCTGTTTGGGCCCAACGGTGATGTCGAGCTTGCCGCCGGTTGGTTTGAGCACGATTGAGTGACGAATATAGATTGGTATCGCGACCACGCTGCAATTTACAAGTGAACCTGGCTTCACTAATTCTTTTGTTCTGAAAATCGCAAGGTTTCCAAAAAAGTCACTCAAAAAAGACAATAATCCGGCCACTTTATGTATCTCATCTCAGGTTGGAGTTCGCACCTTTGAGATCCAATGTGATAGGACATCAGTCGGAAGTTGCCGTCCGGCGGGACGAACGATATGATTTTCTCGTTCTGAAAATTGAAATCAACTTCAAATGAATTCATAAAGAAATCAGAATGAACGAAAAGAATGCGACTCACCTCCCAACGTTTGAATCGGACGCACGGATGGAAGCTGACGTCATCGAGCAGCCGTGGGTTCATGAACGTCAACGTGAGATCGGGCATACCGCTCAATTTCACGCAACAATCAATCTGGGCAAGAATAAAAACCGAACTGAAAGGCCGTTTGAAAATCGCATGCAAATATTTTCAGGCGCGCACAAGATGATCGCCAATATTTCACAAACTGCTGCCGTTTATATCTCTTCTGCCCTATCGAATTAAAAAAAATATTCGAAAATCTAAATATACGAACATATCCCTGAATCTCAGCGAACACGGTCGAGCCCGACTTATCAATGATGGCGTCGATTTCCTCCACCACGTCAAAATAGGCCTCGTTGTTCGTGTATTTCACGCCGGCGCGACGCCACGGAATATTCGACAGCTGGCCGGTCGGTAATGTTTCGCTCACGCTGTAAAAGCGGCTACCTTACCATGGTTGAGGTAATTTTCAGCAAGAACTAACTGGAGAATATTGTGAAAACAAAAAAACACTGCACAAAAATGACGAACGAAAGGGTAAACACAGACGAACTTTGATTTTCCAGTGACGGTGCTGGTGAGATTGCGGAAGAAACTCGGCGGCTTGATCAGTTCCTCGAGAATGTTCATTTCAGTGGCCAGCGGATAGCCATTGTCCAGCATTTCATCCAACAGCTGCAAAAAGCGTCCGTTTTAATGCGCAGACCCAAACAAAATTATACGAAAAGGAACCACACCTCAAAGACCAGCACGTAGTTTTCTTTGATGGTCGAATCAGAGCAATCACCGAAATAATGTTTGAACGTATCAACCACGCGATGTAGAAACTCGATAACCAGCAGTGGCGGGCCTTAATTAAACATCTTGTGGTGGTGAGGGTAGCTCAATTCTTGCACATAATCGTTAGATATTCAGTCAAGGAAAACGAACATTCGCACATGCATACGGCGACCAAATAGATGCCGTTGTGATAAATACTGATCAGGTAATGGTGTGGTGTTGAGATCACAGGTGGGACATCATCGGGCGTCGATGCCTGAAACTTTGTATGAGTCTGGTCCCCGTCCCCACACAGGTTCAGAATCAGACATCAAAAACTTGATGGTAATCTTACCCGTTTCTGAGCGTCGAAAAAATAATCACAAAGCGAACGATGTATCACCGACTTCCAGTGTTTCTCCAAAATGATGTCCCTGAAAGTGTAAAAAACGACTTCCTAACATTCACATTGACAACACCCAAGCAACAAGCTCGCCACAAACTAACCCGGGTGAATTTATGACGAACAAACTGTGAATCATGACTGCGTACCCGCGCCGCGGACGAGTAGTGATTGAGTGTAAATCGCTCAAAAGTGGTTCTGGAAGCTGGAACGGCAGCCAGGAATTGTACAATAACGGGTGTTGTGTCAGGGATTTACATTTCTTGGAATTGGGCCTTTTCCAATTAACTACCAGAACGCGCTGTAGCGGCTGGGGATTCCCCTGAGCCGTATCTATCTCGAGTCAACCCTCAGCGGGCACCTATCAACCTAAGCCTTACCCCGCCCCGGGGCTCTATTTCCGACAATACGGTACTTTCCTTTCCTTTCTTCGATATAAAACTTTTAGACAGAAAAGGTTCACTTCGCGTCGCCGACGAAAAAACAAATAACTTTTTTAAACTTACCTTTTAACACAACGTCACGCCGATGGTCTCGAATACCCTGCGAAACCTGGGCGTAGACAGGACTCCAAATTGATTTTTTTCAATAATTTACTGAATACAACAGTTACACAATGCTCTCGCGTCCCTTTTAAACTTTTTTAACAACGAATTGAGCAACAAACAAATTGCGTTGAAAAAAAGCGACACAAATTTCGAAAATTGTGATTGAAAAATGAAACAGAAACATCAAGTGAACCGAAGTGCGGGGCTAGGCCAGCCCGATTGACACCTCCGGCTTGGCAAGCCCTTTTTAAGACAAGACTTATTTTTTCAAAAAAACAAGCCCTTTTCAAAAAAAACTTTAAAAGGTAAACGTATTACCAAGGTAAACAACTCAAAAGTGCCTGTACAAGACCGGTCGCTCCAAAGCACAAGAACGCCTGAAACATTGTAACCTCGCCTTGACCCTTCAGGGGAAATGTTTTAACTTTGGTTTGGGTAGCGCGTTTTTTGGCTTCAAATCAGAGATCGGAAACGGGCCGGGTAAAGTCGGCCCGGCCCGGCCCGGTCGGCGAAAAGTCCGGCCCGGCCCGGCCCGGCCCGGTGGAGGGCTGCAGGTCGGCCCGGCCCGGCCCGTTTTGGCTTGAGGTCGGCCCGGCCCGGCCCGGCCCGGTCAGCCAATTTTCAAGGGCTGAAAACTAAAAAAGTCCAAAAAGCTGAAAAAAATTCGAAAATTTTCTGCAGAATGCTTGTTTTCACTGGTACAGCTGGGGGAAGGGTAGGTAGGTAAGGTAGGTAGGTACGTAGACAGTAGACTGACGCGCCATCCTGATGCAGTACGTAAGTCGCCGCCCCGGTTTGTACAGTAGTAGGTATAATTTTTGACTCAAAATGGTTTAAAATCGGTATTTTTCACTCCATATAGGCGAAAAATAATTAGCGCTTAAGAATACATTCTCATCAATATGTAGACATAAATTTTGTTCCCGGACGACTCCCCCCAGCTCGGCCGGTCGGTACAGTAGGTAGGTTGATTGCAGGCAGGCTTTTTTGGTGGTACAGTATGTTGATTGCTGCAAAGCAAAGGCCTGGGTATGGGTGCGGTACTGCTTCTTTCTTCAAAACGATGACTGAAAGGATCAAGAACTAGGAAATGTTATTGCGCGAAGCGCAAAAATTTTGAAAATTTTGGTTCAAAAAAATGGTAATTTCGTTCAAATTTAGGCATACCGGGCCGGACCGGGCCGGGCTGCTCGGCCCGGCCCGGCCCGGTCCCCCCAAATCTCCGGCCCGGCCCGGCCCGGCCCGGTCGACCAACTCCAAAATCGCGGCCCGGCCCGGCCCGGGCCAGCCCGTTTCCGATCTCTGCTTCAAATCGGTTCGGGTATCGGTGTGGTGTTTTCACTCCAAATACCGTATTGTCGGAAATAGAACCCGGGGGGTCTATTTTTTCACTGGGGTCAATTATTGGGGGGTTATAGTTTTTCATTTGGCCCCCGACGAAAAAAATCATTGTTAATAATGCCCATAAAAATGGCTTGTTTTCGGTATTTTCTACCTTTAACAGCGTCGATTATGCTTAAAAAGCTGTATTCTGTTGTGTACGCAAGCTCAAAACAACGTTTGACTCAACAACACAGCCCTACCATACCACTACCTAGGTAATCTGTGGTACGGTGCAGAGGTGGGAATCGGGCCGGGCCGAGGTTTCCGGCCCGAACGGTTGGGCCGGGCCGGGCCGGGCCGACTTTTCGGAATGTCGGGCCGGGCCGGGCCGGGGTGGCCGGCCCGAAAAGGCCCGACATCATCCAATTTCAAGAAAAAATCGTGATTTTTTAGGCTAAATTTGCCAAAATTTCTCGCGATTCTGCAAATTAGTACCGACTTCCATGATTATCAGGTATTTCTAAACCAAAAAACAGTAATTTTTGCACAAAAAAATTGCTTCAAAAGATCATCAGAAAAAGTCGGGCTGAAAAAATCGGGCCGGGCCGGGCCGGGCCGACTTTTTTCCAAGTCCGGGCCGGGCCGGGCCGGGCCGACCCCCGGACCTCGTCGGGCCGGGCCGGGCCAACCCGGCCCGATTCCCACCTCTGGTGCGGTGAAGGTTGGGGGTCGGGTTCTATTAATGGGGGGGGGTCAATTAATGGGGGGGGGTTCTATTTTTGATTTCGAGCCATTTAGGGGGGTTCAATTAATGGGGGTCAATTAGTGGGGGGTTCTGTTTCCGACAATACGGTACCGTAAAAACTTAAATACAGCCCCCGGAATAGAACCCCCCGTAAGTACCGTAAAAACCTAAATAGAAGGGGGGCTCCATTAATTCACTGACCCCATTTTGGGGGGCTTTATTCCGGGGGGCCTCTATTATAATTCACTGACCAACCTGAAAAAATTGTTCCCAGAAATACCCCCAAAAGCCCCTAAAAAAGGGTTTGAAAGCATGTTTTTTCGCTTGTAATCGCATTTATTCGTGTCTATTCGTGAATAAGGGGCATATTATGTGCTGTAACGAACAACAAACGTGCATAAGTGTACCCAGTGCTGTGGCTGGGGGGGGGGGGGTGGGGGTCCCCCCAGCCCCAATGGCACCCTACCCGCCCCGGCCTGGTACGCTATCCCCCTACCCGCCCCGCTCTGGTACCCTACCCCCTACCCGCCCCGCCCTGGTACCCTACCCGCCCCGATTTTTACCCCCAAAATGCCCATTTTTCGGTCAAAAATGCCCAAATTTCGACCGAAAACCCTAAAAAGTGCAAAAAATCTCGCGCTGCGCGCGATATATCGATATATGTACTTTTTAGTACATAAAAACAGGCACGCGAAAAAACTTGTGTTGTACCCTACCTACCCGCCCCGAAAAATCTTCCCCCCTCCCCCCCCACACCGGATTCCCCCCCCCCCCACACATCCCAGGTGCACTACCCCCCTACCCAGTGCTGTGGCTACTTTTGCGGGGCGGGTAGGGTACATAGGTGGAAAAAATCGGGGCGGGTATGTTGGCCAAAAAAGCTAGTAAATTGGCCTTTCAGCGGCAAAAAAGCTGCTAAACTTTTGATTTTACTAGCTTCTTGCTACTAGCCCATTTTGAAAAAATAAACCCTGGTAAGAGGTATGATTTTGGTCACCCAAAAAGGCAAAAAAACACCGTTTTTGTGATACAATTTTGGCCAGAAAATGAGGTAAAAATAGTACTTTTTCCAAATTTTCGCCGAAAATCGCTGAAAATAGGTATTATGGGTGGGTAACGCCCGATTTTTGGGAAAATAAGGTCGAAAAACACCGATTTTTGCTTTGAAAAAGTACAAAATTGCTTGTGAGAGGCATGATTTAGAGTTGTGAGGTGAGAGGTAAGTACTCAACCCCCCCAACCCCCCCGTCGGGTATACTTGCGGGCCGAAAAAAACCGTTTCTTTTCCGAAAAAAAAAACCGAAAAAGGCGTTGTTTTTCGAGGCCCGGAAAAATACGTTTTTATTTTTCCAGAAATTTTTCCAAGTGGCAACTTTTGGAAAAAAACGGTTTTTTTTTCAAAAATTTCCGAGATATTTTCCAAGGTTGCGAGAGGATGTTGTCAAAATCAATGTAAATCGGTGCTAAACAGCTCAAAATGAGCACTTTTTAATCTCCAACTACATTTTTAGCCTGTTTCAGGCCATTTCCCGACAAAATTTTCTCCAAAATAGGCGTTTTTGGACCATGGGTATCCTTAATTTAAGTACTGGAAAAATATTTGGAAAAAAACGGTTTTTTCCGAAAAAAACTGTTTTTTCCAAAAATATATTTTGCGGAAAAATACGCAAGTATACCGTCGGGTTTTGTGGTAGGTAAGTACTGAGGGCGAGGGGGCAAACCCCCAACCCACCCCCCCTGCCACTACTATGCCCCCACCCCACCCCCAGATTTCGGACTTGGGTCATCTGTCTATCGTCAACACATTTCGGGTCCCACCCAATCTATCTATTGTGAAACCCCGTGACCAAGTACTACACTGGCGGACGTCATTGTCGCTCGTGTCAGCTTGGTTTGCCCGCTGGCATTTGAATAACCTGATCAGTAAAGGATAACGATGAGTCCGCTCCGCCTTGCCTTGCCTCGTTGCCAGTGCGAGCTGTATAATTCTGGTTTCCAAGCCCATTTGCTATTTATAATCATACCTGTCAGGTGCATAGGCTATGATGACAGACAGACAGTGACGTTGCCTGTGCTTTCTTGTCTGTGCCGCAGGTGTGTTCTGTGCGTATCGCGTAGTTTCTTATCAGTGCCTCGCTCCAGTCATTTCACGACTTGTGGTGTTTTGCCTGTTCCAGTAATTGTTGTGCTTTTCCAGTTCCCGAAAACAAGTAATTTAAGGCCCAGTCTCTCTCGCTCTGTCGACTAATTCAGTCCAAGATTATGGCAACGAAAGCAATCTGTGTAATCAAGGGAGATAAAGGATCTGGCGTGGAGGGGGTGATTCGATTCTGCCAAGTTAGTTGCCTTGCTTTAAAGTTTGGTATTAAAAACAACTTTCTAACTTCGTTCAACTTCTAATCATGTACCGATTAACATCAAACTAGTTTGACAGGAGGGAGCCGGCGCGCCGACCAAGATCTGCGGCGAGATCACCGGTCTCAAACCGGGACTGCATGGTTTCCACGTGCATCAGTTCGGTGACACCACGAACGGCTGCATATCTGCCGGACCACATTTCAATCCGTTCTCAAAGACGCATGGCGGACCAGGAGTGAGTGATTTTGCTTTTTTTGCTATTTTGATTCTGATCACAAAACTTATATGCATGGCATTTCAAACATTTTGGGATAAAAATCAAAGTGATCCATTAGTTCCGACATTTTTGCCTTGGTATTTGTCGTTCAAAATTCGACAGTATAAGTTTTTTCTTAAATTTCGATTTGGCCCTGCACAGGACAACAATCGTCACGTTGGTGATTTGGGCAACGTGACTGCCGGCAGCGACGGCAAGGCCACAGTCGACATGACCGACTCACAGGTTTGTTGTTCAAGTTCACAATGTTGTGTTTCCAATGCGGACATTCACAAAATTGTAGTGTCCGTTTTGAAATCTACTTTTGTTGGATCACACAAAGATGGCCAGCAATCGTCGATTATGTCGCATCAAACTTTGACAGGTGCAACTGATCGGCGAGAACACGGTGGTCGGTCGCAGCATGGTCGTGCATGAACTCGAGGACGATTTGGGTTTGGTGTTGTTGTTCAGAATCTGAGTTTGGTACCCAAAAAGGTTGAGACACCGTTTTTTATGCTGCACTGCTTGATTCAGGCAAGGGCGTCGGTGACAAAAAGGAGGAAAGTCTGAAAACGGGTAACGCCGGGCCACGACTCGGTTGCGGAATCATTGGATGGGCGTGCAGCGCTTGATCGTTGTTTGAGTGATTTAATCGGTGATTTCCATGCTGTCTCAACGAATACGAGAATAATTTATGTGCTCTTGTGTTAGTCAGTCGCTATAGATTTCGGTTGAATATTGTGGTTTTGATTCCTGTGCGTGTATTGTTGCGTTATTTAGTCAATTTTGCCAGATTTTAGCTCTGTGGTGATGGTTGTTTTTTGCGCGCCTTCTGATCGGTTCCATGGTTTATTATCATGTGGAACTAGTAAGAATCAATGTTTAAAAGGGTGTCATTGTCATTTGTTACGTTGTTGTTTTATAGTCTATCAACATTTATCTGCGTTCATGGCTCTCGGATAAACCTGCTCACTTTTTTCAACCGACCCATGAATTCTAATTCTTACACATTTTTAATTTTCAAATTCAAGGCAAGTCATTAAAAAATCTGAGATATTTCCAACTTAGCGTATGCTATTGCGCTCACAACGATCTTTCACCCTTTTAGACAATCCAAGTTCGCGCGCGCTCTGATTGTGAGACACCACAGTGCTGATCCTTTTGAATTCACTAACCCGAGGCAAAAAGAAAATAAGAACTTTTAATTCATCTTTTTTTGCAACGTGATCCATTGACATAGCAACGAGGACCACAGCACCACTGGTTGTCACGACGTTAGTCATTGGCTGCATTGCATGTAGGTGACCGGCTTCGGACAAGCACGAGGGAACACAAGTTAGATTTATGAAACGAAGTTGCGAAAGTGTAAACATTGTAAAGGCGTACGAAATTGCTTGCCGCTCAACCATCCACAGTCGAAACTTCAGCCCAGGGGGCAAAAAGGAGCTTTCACAACCACTTGCCCGTCATCAACAAACACTGACGAAGGCCTGCAGCACCAAAGAGTCACGTGACGTGTCTGTGTTGCATTATGCACCTCTGTGGGATACGGCTGAACAGGGTGGGTACCTGATGTTGAAAGAAGAAGAGATCAGCAAAGTCAACGAAAATAGTCCCCCAAAACATCAGTTGGCACCAAAAAGACCGAAGGTCAGATGGTTTCATGCGAATCTTAATGCCGTGTTTCCTTGTCACAGAAACCAGAAGAGCCCAGAACGTTTTGAAAAATGCCCTGTATAATATGCCCCGGTTACTTAACCACCCTGTCAATTTTGGTAACTTTCACTGATTTAGTCTGAAATTGAGAATAAGAGTGCTGGTTCTCACGATCGATTCCGTGGTTTAGTAACATACCAATGTTTTTGACAGACATAAACAGTGCCACTTGTTACGTTGTTGTTTTATGGCCTGTCTCTAATAAACCTTAGCCACCCTTTCAAACTCTTGAATTCCAATTCTTGCGCATTTTAGTTCTCCAATTCAACACATTGAAAAATCTGAGACATTCGTATTTGCTGGTTGAGCTCATAACATTTGTGCACTTTTGGATAATCCAAATCCAACGCACCTTTGGTGCGCGTCGTGTACATATGTATGTATATGGTCGTGTATGATCACCACGCGTGTGCATTACTTCTTGGTTATACATATATTGGTCCCAAATTAATTCCAGGTCAGTTGGCACACTTTGCCTCAAAGGTCTTTGTCGCGAGAGTGGTGCATATTGTAACCAGTTGTTATTATATACAGAGTTAAATCTGGTTCAAAATTTGACTCAAGTCCAGTTCTGTGTGATGATGTTTCAAGCCGAGCACACAGCAGCATACGTAACAGTGTTGTGCACGGTTCTGTCGTTGAATATGTGCGTTCTTTATTCGTACCTGATTGTCTCGCGTGTGCATCAGGTTAAATTGGGCCCGGGTTTGCTTACACACAACTTATACGCACGGCATCAATACTTCCTCTGCTAAGTTAGCTAGTGTGCCAAAAAATGAACACTATGATGTTTCACAAACAATGCAGATCAATCAATACTGTCCAGGTACAACAGGAGCTCGAATCGGAGATGTCCGAGTTCGCTGGCCTATCGCAATTCGCTTGGGATCAAATGACACACATCAAACGGGACATGACGGGTGACCCGTCCATTGTGCACCACCACCGCAACACACGTCAAACATCACGACTAAGCATACGAAACTACCCGGCTCAGGTGGAAGAGGAGGAATTTGAGATACGCGACAAAGAGTCCCTGATTCGACAAGGCAACCAATACAACAGTCGCGAGGGACAGGCGGATGCGAAATGCGGTGATTTTCGAATTTGCAGAATTTTTACTTACTGCTGCAAAAACAAGTCGTGTTTTTCAGCCTGCAGCCCGTTGCATCCGTGCCCGGATGGTCCTCCCGGTCCACAAGGACCTCCTGGCGAGACCGGATATCCTGGCTTGGCTGGAGATCCAGGTTGAACACGTCGAGGATATTGTGCACCTAGTCTTGGAGCTGTTCAATGATAATGTGGTCACCGTTAAGGTCCGGACGGTCTGCCGGGTGCGCTTCCCCGCACTCCGTACAGCTGGGATCGACCCAATCAACCGTGCGTGGTTTGCCCGCCGGGAAATCCTGGCCCACCTGGTTTGGTGGGAATCGCTGGAAAACAGGTGCTGTTCTTTTTCTGAAGCCCAATTGCGTTAGTTGCTCAATTTGTGTTCTCTAATTCAGCCATATGTACTTATCAGGGTGAGCATGGACCACCGGGGCCGCCAGGGAAGTACGGAATTGCGGGGAAGAAAGGGATCGATGGCCTTCCTGGTATTCCTGGACCTTTCGGCAAAAATGCACATCCCGGCGTGAAAGGTTGTCGCTGAGATACAGTGCTTTGACTGGTTTCCCGTTAACTTTATAATACTGTGTTTAAAAGCTGTCCAGGACGTGCTGGCCGGCCGGGCGCGCTTGGTGGGAAAGGTGATCCGGGCAAGCCGGGCGTGAACGGTGTGCAGGGCATTGCGGGGAAACCAGCACAAAATGGGGAGGACGGAATCAACGGACGTCCAGGTACATGCGCAACCCAATAAAGTGTCTGTTTGTCGCACAGGGTGTGCCACGTCAAGGATACTTTGTTTACAGGCACCTTTGGTCCAGAAGGCCCGATCGGAATCGAAGGTTTGCCCGGGCCTGCCGGTTTGGATGGTCAAGAGGGCATTGCGGGCACGCCTGGCACCGATGCCGGATACTGCAGGTGGGCATGACTGTAATATTGCTGCAATACCTAAATAAAGCCTAAATTTTATGTTAGCTTTTGTTTTCTGCAAGCTTTATTAGATACTTTTGCAGAACATGCGCTGTGCTGAACGAAGATGGCACCTCTACGCAAATTGTCTACGGCAATCAGTCTGAGAAGGACGATTTCTATAACTTGAATCCGCTCGAAGAACTCAAATCACGTGAAGCTGCGATCGAAAACGCATCTAGTCAACCAAGTTATGAGTCAAATACAGGTTCCCCTGAATCGGCAAGGCGAACAACTCTGGAACCGAATCCAGATGCCCCGGCGCCCGTCCAGTTACCGCGTCCACCGACCACTAATCGTAAAGTGGTCCGCCCGTCACAAAATTTCCGCCCTCTCTCTAATGGTCGACCAGCCGCGCATAAAGTCACCTCAAGTCCAGTGCCTGATGCTGAAACTTCAACAGCACCCGACCAACGTAGGTGGACCAGCAGGCACATCACACCGCCGCAGTGGTCTCCGGTGGTCACAGCAGGCGCCACCGAAACATCAACAACTGCACATCGTTTCGGGAATGTGCGCCAAAACCGAGAACCAATTGCCGACTCTATCCCACCGAACAACCGCAATCCGATCCCACAAGACTACGAGCTGTATCGCGACTTTGAGAACAGTTTTTATCAGGAGTACGTTTTCGATGAGGAACATTTCCCATCTGAAGCAACAGGGCAACCCCTGGTCGTGCCCCTGAACCAACTGCGGGCAATCCCGCCCAACACGAACCCCTTGAACCTCCCCAGTGATCTCCAACGTTCCCCAGTTCGGTTCGGGCGTCGACCGATCGTCTATGAAGACAATGAGAAAACTACTGACTCCCGATCTGGAACGGGACTTGGACGACATACCAACCGGGGCGAGACAAGGAGTTCGCCACCTTTAATGCCCACCCTCGGCGTGCTACCGGACGTCGTGCTGGAAAAATTCGCATCGCAGCCACTAAAATATGACGGACATAAAAACCGAGACAGGAATAAATCTGGAAGATCGGTGCCGTTTTTCGACGTTGAAAACTCGATTGAAGAAGTTGAAGAGGAACATGGCGATTTCCTAATCAACATTTTGATGCGTCTGCAGCGTGAAAGGGGAAGCATCAATTGATCAATTGAAATTTTCTTTGTTTCGGAGACTGTTTATGTTACAGACGTTTACTTTTTATATTTGGCACTACACTTTATCGTTGAAAATAAGCATTAGCAGGACATGTGTGGTTTATTTTAATTCTGTACCAAGTCCTGGAAGCATACAGTGTACCCCACATGGTTCATTTTGATTTCCCCCGGGTCGGTTTCCTTGCTCTCTGATTTGGCAACATACTGTACAGTATGGCTGCGTTCCGTAAACAAATGCAAACAAAACAAGAAACACCACGTGGTTAACAAAACAGCCATTCACAATATTTTGAAGAAAATCTTGATGTATAATACGACCATCACATCACCGCATATACCATGCCGACTGGTTTCGAACAGCGTGTGTCCATAGATTTTCGGTTCAAGACCGTAATTTTTTCATTTCTCGGCACTGGGTTTCTTACAGCACATGATTTTTTCATGTCGTTGGTGATCTCGTGTTCTCGTTTTTCACGCCGCTTTACCGGAATGTGTTTTGTGACATAAAATGACGCTATACTAGAATGGGCACTAGTCGAGCTCGGCTCCCAATGGCTGAAAAACGCTCAAAGCGATGTTTTTGTGATCCGTTTGGAGATTTAAGCAGGTACATATTGGTATGTCACTGAGTGAGTGTGGACACCAAAGCGGTCATTCTTGCCGTTCAGCCCACTTTGATGTCAACCTCACTTAGTGACACCCGTAGTGTCCGAAAATCCAAAGAAAAGAAACGGTTGTTAAAACAAAAACACCGATTTTGTCAAAAATCTGCTATATTGTGAGCGAGCTCGACCATAGTGACCTAGTACCCTGGAATGTATCGCAATTCTATTTTGAGGCGATACGTAAGCTGAAATAATGGCTACAGTCACCATACAAAAAAATGAGAAGTGGCCGTATGTCACAAACGTACACATTCCCACTTTTTGTCATTGTGAAAAGCAGCGTGGAGAAGCCCATGAGGTATTTTTGCGTCTCCTGCGGAACCCCGATAATTGAGGTCCCTGTTAATTCAATACGCATTGATGTTACACTTGCTCTTTTGCTTGAAAAAATGGCATGCCAAGTGTGACTGTGGTTAGGGTTACCGTACTTGACAATGGCATGAATTAACTTGCGTGACCATTGAAAAGCTGGGCCCGAAAAATTTCGAAGTACATAAATGCACTCCGACTGCGCACAGCTGTGTGGTCATTTGCGGAAGTTTGTTGCTATTCCACTTTTTCCAGGCCAGAGACCAGAAACCGACGAGAACAGGACATGATATATACAAGCTTGTAATATCAGCAGTTCGTTTGTTCAGCTGCTGTGTCGTCGCTTGTTCATCATGCGTGTAACAGAAAGAACATTGCTCATTTGCTGCCATTTTTAGTTCCGCGGAGCTGTATTTTTAGCACCCAGCTGTCCACTCTCCGGACATGAACGTTTATGTGTCTGGTGAATGCGGACCAAATCCACTAATTTTAAGACAAAATTTGTCGACCGATTTACCACACGCAGACTTACTTTTTTTTAAAAACAAACACCGACAGTTCGGACCTAAACCGTTCTCAAGTTGTGTGGGTGAGACCTTGTGCCGTGAATTGGTCGAATAGTTTCGTATACATAGCATACTGTACGTTGTATATAGGTATTTCAAAATCATGACCACAAACTTATCTACGCATGTAATATAGTATGTATATATGTATGCCCGTCCACAAGGCAATCGAATATTTCAAGCATTTCCTATAATCACAATGTGGCTAAGATGCAAGAAAAAAGGAACAACAGGGCGAATCTGTGCGAAGTGTCCACAGAAGCGTTGCTTGCTAAAGCCTCCACTGTATAGTATATACCTATACATATATTTAGCCACTTAGTTTAATTGCGGTTCTGCGGTTCAGAACTGTACCATACATACATACATATGTATGTAGATAAACGTGTCTATGCTTTTCGGCTCCGATAGAAATTTCCGCATTTGAACCTTTTGGCCGTTTTCAGGCCCCGTTGAAACATCGACTAGTTTTGCGCTTTCAGACTATGGCTTGTAGTTGAATTGAAATGCATTATGTATTCGAAAAGTGAATCAAACTGCAACCTTTTACCGAGTGATTTTGCACTACAGAGCTCACGAATTTTGTCAAAGCAAAAGTGTCGTTTTCCAGTCAAAGAAAAGGCAATATTCATAGGCACATATAACCCTGGCACTGGAGGAGGTCATAACAATTTAGTTGAAACTGCTCAGGTTGGGCCTAAATTTGGTTTTGTATAGTTCAGTCAACCAGGATTTCACATTTGGTCACTCCCGATGCGTCTTCCACTTACGTATTTCACACTCATCTTGCTAGTCTTTACGTCAACGTCAATCTGTACGTACCCACGTATATTAGCTCACACCAGCGTGATCGTAAAAAGTAATGTGCGTCCTTATGCCAGGAGCACTGGGGATCCCGTAACTTGTTTGGTGCAGCCGAACAAATGCACATTGCTGCTTTCTGTTTCGTAGCTGTTCCTGCTGTGTGTGAAGCGATCCATTTTCCAAGCTAACTTCATGCTCGTGCGCTCGTGTGTCATTTGTAACCAAATATTCAAACCACCCAACCATCAAAATGCATCACGTTGAAGTTCGGGTTACACTGTTGATGTCTGAAATCCCTCAGTCGAGTATATTTTGCCCATACCATATGAGTAACCACAAATTAATTGGGGACCTGACACACCCGGGCCGTGCCTCGGGCCTGGGGTTGGTCCAACGTCCCAAGCCCAGCATGACCTGAATGCTCAAGACAGTCTGCCTACCGGAGCGGTCTTTCATTCTCAGAACCTCCGACGTTTTTCGTCTCCAGTGTAATTCACAGGGTGACTCAATTATTCCGTCGTATAGTCACAGCCAGTGGTTCACTACACAAGTCTCCAAGTGTTTGGTGCCAAGCGCAAGCGTTTCCAGTTTTATGATCAACACATTTTCACCAGCAGTGCAACGCGACGTTTTGTGCACTTTACACACTTTCGTGTCGTTTCTTATAATACTTCTTGTTCTTAATGTTGGCCCGCTCTCTTTTTAATGTGCCGCGGAGTGAGGACTCAATATCCCACAAAATTGTTAGGCTACATACAGATGTTTCAAAGCCTTGCGATCGCCGTGGCACCCACAAAACTTCCGATTATTGCGCCCCCAGGTCCTTAAAATCACGCGTAATCGCGCTTTATGCGGCAATGCGCCTGTGCCTGAGCTTGTTGTCTGGCTAAGCCGAGCCAGTTAAACGAAAAATATATTGCAGAACTGGCTTCCGTGGGGCGACAGCTGTCCTGTGATGTACTTTTCGGGAAGATCTTGTGCGACCAAAGTTCCACCGGGACTTGTTGCGCAAAATCTGCAGCTCATTCGGTGGTCCAGCAGCATATTTTCCGGGCGCATAAATTTTTACAATGAACTCCTTACAAGCGTGTGGTTGTGTATGGGCCGAGAACAACAAAACCAATACACATATACTGTACATTCTTTTTACCGAACCCATTACGTATATCTTTCCGTTTCATCTCTTTGTTACCACACCAGCAACATTATAAACGGCCTGACGGCCTTTTGTGGCCTCACGCCACACACCACTTGGTGAATGTCTTTACGTCAACGACAAGTGATCCAAAAGTGTGGATGTGCACTGAAAAATTTTGCCACTTGGCCCAAACGGCATCCATAAGTTTTACCCTGCCTACATTATTTCTTTTTCTGATGCACTTTTTTCAAGCAAAGTCCAAGTCGAATACGCGTTTTTCGGGACTTGCTCAAAAAGTGCGGACCAAATAACCAGAGCATCTGCAGGTGCTTATAAGGTGTGACCAAGTGTAGTAGTCACTCTTCACCACTTTTCGCCCATTTGTCATTTGCCGGGCTTATAATTTGTTTGCTTTTTCAGCCGATACCGTTATTTCGTTGGACTTCACTCCGCTTCGAGCTAAGTTTTTGTGCCTGTTAGGTGGTCGTTTCTCATCGTTTTGCGTGCCAGTCGCGAACACGGCTCAAACGTTCAGTTTTTCATAATCAGAATATTGGTGCTGCTGGCGCAAGTGTTGACCTGTGTTCTTTAGCAGTGTTTTATGGGCCAAACAGGAACTTTAGGAAGAAGTCTGTGCTCGCAGTCTCCGAACCATAAGAGCACGTCTCAAACATTCTGAGTTTTTCATGTTGATGTCACCAAGTTGTGCGACAACACAAACAATGCTTATTGTCTGTTCTTTTGGTTGACAGCAGTTTTGTCCTGGGTGTTACTTTGTCATAATTTTAGATCAAACAAAGAGAGCAAATTTTAATAATTCCATTCGACCAAACAAAAAAGCACAAAATGAAAATTTGAATGGACCGAATGACCTGTTGAGACCGCCCATCGCAACCAGGCGCCATGAAGAAGCAGAACATCCGAACACTGTCACTGATCGTGTGCACATTCACCTACCTGCTGATGGGCGCTGCCGTGTTCGACGCTCTCGAATCAGATCACGAAATGCAATTGAGAAAGTCGACAAAGTCAACGCTCAACAGGTTCGCGAGTACGGATTTCGACTTTTCGGTGCTCATTTTAAATCAACACTGCATTGCGAACCAAGGTCGTGTAGGTCTGTCACTGTTGCCAGGGCAAAATAACGACAATAAACTCTGATAATTGAGCGTGATAGAGCCTACAAATGTTTATTTGCGGGATTGCGAACATAGCTTTGCGATACGCAGTAACTGGTTGTACTGCACCGCAAAAAAACTGTTAGGATAATACACTAACACGACAATATGTCACGACTAAACAGCCAAAGGAAGACAGGGTTTATAAACACTCGTTGAAACAGCAAGGTCCGACCGAGCAACAAAAATACATTTCGTTTTTTTTTCACAAAACTTCAAGGTCATGGTGAGCAATTAATTATATGGCAACGTTTTGTTTTGACCCACTTTTGCACGTACTATTTTATATGGGGTCGCATTGCGGTCGCATTGGATGCAGTTTCGACCCACAACGCCAGACTGCAATGGCGCCCTGGGCCTTGTCAATTACAAAAAACGCCAGTGGTCACCGCCATAAGCAGAAAAATGCTCCGCAGGCCAACTTTGTGGTCGAGTGAAACATAAGCTGTCACTCTTTCGATAGCAAAGTGCACTTTCGCACATGAACTGTGCACACAGTGCGAATGCTATTATGCAAGCTAGCACACGCAGATGAAACCAAATCGATCGATAAATCAAGAATCCCCCAACCACATTCCGTTTCACCTTTGGATGCGTATGATAAAACAAACTGCGTTTCGTACGTTGACTGCCCCACAAGCAAAAACTCCGTGGAGCACATTCATATGACTGCGGGCGAATGTTTCAGAGGCTTGCTTGTCTCTGAGAGCCATTGGTCACCTATGCCGGGGAGCTTCGGCAGCCCAGGTCCGGAACTGGCATGCTACAGTGCTGAGAACATTTGATCAAGGGCTGATTTTTTTTTACAAGACTAAACATTTTTCAGACTAATCGACAAATACAACATCACCAGCTCCGATTTCGAAATGATCGAGACCGTAATCGTGCGATCCGTACCTCATAAAGCCGGACATCAGTGGAAATTCGCCGGCGCCTTCTATTTCTCAACGACTGTGATCACCACCATTGGTCTGTGAGCGCTTTTGGATCTTCATTTTCGAATTTTGTTTTGCTTTTATCGTTTTCGGGCATGTCTACATTTTGGGCTTATTCATTCAGGCTACGGCCATTCCACACCCTTGACCGACGGAGGCAAGGCGTTCTGCATGCTCTACGCCCTGGCCGGCATCCCACTTGGCTTGGTGATGTTTCAAAGCATCGGCGAGCGTCTCAACACATTCGTTGCGTACGTGATGAAAAAGATCAAGAAAGCCATCAACAAGACCAAAACTGCCGTTGTCAGCCACACAGACTTGGTTAGCGATCGATTTATATAGTCATTTTTCTCTCTTTATTCATTTAATAAATTTTCTCTTCCTTTTGTTTTTACAGGTGCTCATAGCGTTCTCGATCGGCACTTTGATTATGACCACCGGCGCGTATGCATTCCATCAATATGAAAACTGGGGCTACTTTGATGCTCTTTATTATTGCTTCATCACGCTCACTACCATAGGTTGGCTTTTGGCTTGAGTGAAAGAAGTTTACGGCTCCAAGATTATGCACGGCAGCTGAAATTCGAGAAGACCTTGAGAAAACGCTGGTTTGACGTGCACAGCCTTGCTATCATGTCCGTTGGTAACAATATCAGTCTATCGCGAATGAAACATTATCATCAACAAACGCCCATCAAAATAACCCAATCGCGAACGTGTTCAGGTTTCGGCGATTTCGTCGCGCTGCAGAAGAACAACGCGCTACACGCGCAGCCCGACTACGTCGCGTTCTCACTCATCTTCATTCTCTTCGGCCTGACCGTATTGTCGGCAGCCATGAACCTGTTGGTGCTCAGATTCCTCACAATGAACACGGAGGACGAACGCCGGGATGAACAGGTGATGTTTCATTGTTCAATTGTATTTGATTTGGGGCAGATGTGGAGTTATTCCTGTGGTAGGTATCTTCAGTGCTGAATTAAAGCGATGAGCGGCCGGATTTCACCCATTCCGCAGAACATTTTCTTCCCATTCGACAACAACGTGCATTCTCTGGGTGGAATTTTCGAAACGGTGTAAAGTTCGATCGAGAGCTCGGTCGGCGCAGCTCGATGTAAACGTGAAACATTGCCTGTTATTAACGTGGAATGTTTCAAGTTTACACCGAGGTCTATCACACTGAGCTGTCGACCGAGCTTTCCACCGACCTTTACACCCAACTGACCACCGTTTCGAAAATATCACCCTCTGACATTATAAAATTCTGTTTCTTTTCAAAAACCAATGTCAACTGCAGGAAGCCCTATTGGCCGCGCGAGGTTTTGTACGGGTCGACGGCGACATCATCACGGCCAACGGCGGCGGCAACCCGTCCGATGCGACGGGTGTGCGCGCGCGGACGGGCGGACGGGACGGCGGACTGCTCGAGGCCACCGACGGCGCCAGCGTCTGCAGCTGCAGTTGCTATCAGCTGCCGAAATCGGCGGCCTCGAGAGCTGGCAGAAAGTACCGCATGCCCACTGGCGCCGATCTCAGACCGGACTCTCAAGGCGCCGAAGTCATTCGTCCGCCGATATTCTCTCGCGACCAGCTCCTCAACGAATTAGTACCTCATCAACAACAGCAGGTTGTCGACAGCGGACTTGCGACCACGACGACCGCGTCCGCCTTGTCCGATCAGGCTATGATGTCGCCCCGGTCCAGACATGCGCCGGCCGTGACGGCCGAAGACTGGGCGTTGCTGCCACCGCCTGGTGGGCTAGATGTCGACGACCCACGTCCCCCGCCGCCGCCGTTCCCGGGCGTCAGCACCACGGTGGCCATGGTGCACGATGGGGCCAAGGGACAGAAGGACACGAGATTATAGTTGAACTATGTAGGAGATAACTTTGAATTGTTGAAGTTTTTGTGTTTTGTTGTGTTTTATGCACGTTCACAGCCAAGTGTCTCACTCACGAATCTTACAAAACTCTGTTCTTGAGTTACGTTCTTCTTTATGCGATGATTTACGATTTGTTTGTACAGATGTGAATAAAAGCATAAAATGAGCACTACATACGCTTTCCTCCCAAGACAAAGTCATTGTGCTCGCTGACCTCTATTGCAGTCAGTGCCATCATTGAGCCACGATTTGGGGCTCGGCCAGGTAGATGCGGACTGCGGACATTGCAAAAATTCTATCTCCAATGTCCGCAGTCCGCATCTACCTGGCCGCGCCCTTTCCATACGTGGTCATATGGATGACGTCATCAGGTGATCAACATGCAAACACGTTTGTAACGTTTTTCGTGACGTTTCAAACTGTGGCCGGAACTTTATTTTTCTTTCAAATCATTATTGTTTTATCAACAGAGCATTGCCGCATCGTAGTTTTTGCCCAGGAAATAACAGTAAATCCAAATTATCATCATCACCACACACCACTACCATGGCGCAAATGAGAACGTATTTGTTAATTGCTGCTAATGCTGAAGAATACGAAAAATACAAGAATCAAAAGGATGTCGAGGAATTCTTTGGACGTTGGTTTTCATTTTATTTCTTCTCAATACAATTTTGCAGAATTGTTTGCCATTTTTACCATTTTCAGTGAATGAAAAGAATGATACGTGTTCAATGAACCAACGCGAATACCACCCTACACACATTTCGAAAGAGGTTCGTCTTGCCGGCTTTGCAGCCATAGAGTGTCCCACGTGGATGGTTTCATTAATGAATACAGTAGTAAAGAATATGCGCATTTATTCGTTGTTTTCCCCCACTTTGATAGTGTGCAAAAAATATCGTGATCGACTCAATTTTTACAACCGACGTGGCGCCTTTGAGTCAACTTCGGTTGCCACGTCAAGTCGCACTGGCAACGTGGAAATATGCCACGTGGTCTAATATGGAAAGGAATCAGCAAATAGAATGACGTGGCCATCATGGTGCCACGTGATGTAATTGTGAGATAGACGAGCAGCATCCACGTCAGCTTTTTTCGTTCTCCGGTAGGCTTTGGACCAGACTTAGTTTCAGGCTTAAGCTTAGACTCCAGTCAGGAAGACCTGTCTATGTATAGAAAGAAAAATCAAAAACGTTCAACTAGACTTCGGGGTCACAGTGGGGTTCAAACCCTCACCCTGCTATGTACGTGGATGCTGTTCGTGAAGATTTCTATCTGCGCTTCTTGATGTATATGTTGTGGAATCCTAATTTCCCGATTTCGCCAACCATATCCCCAACCGCCCCCACCGTGTCAGGTGATCCTGGTGTTCCCATTCCTATGCCTGGCCATTGGTCTGTTCATCGATGTGTTGGGTCGTCACGTGCATTTCGGTTCCATCAAGCTGCCAACAACGGTCGCTCAGTTCCTGACCGCAGCTGTCGTGTCCGCACTGGCTTGGTTCGTTGATTGCGAATCGATGTTGTTTAGATAAATTTATATACTTGCCTTGAAACATCAGGATCACGCTCGACAAGGACTTTATGATGCTGTTCGAACGCCGTTTCATCTGGGCCGCCAATGTCGTATCGCCGCATCTGGTAAGATTGGAAAAAATGTTTTCAAAAACTTTCAAAATCGAGCTACGGTAAAAAAATTTTCCAAAAATATTACAAGGTGATGGCCATTCTTCTACCGGTGCTCATCTTCGATTCGGCCTTCAAAATGAGTTCGAACGCGTTTCTGGCCAACCTGCGTCAACTGGGTACCATTGCCAGTGTCTGCTACATCACCGCCTTTCTACTGCACGGAACGTTGATCTATTTTGCCTTCCTCTCACAGGACATGAGTCTGGCCGCAGGTGAAAACCCGGTAATATTTTTTTCTTATTTTTTTGACAAAAGTTAATTTTGGAAATATTTCCAGCCGCTCTATTTGCGTCCATGATCAGCGCAACCGATCCCGTCGCTGTGGTGTCATTGCTGGAGGAACTGAACGCACCATACAGTCTGAGGGTGATCATCGAGGGCGAATCGTTGATCAACGACGGAATCGCTATCGTCTTCTTTCGGTTGGTTTATCGATTTGTTTATTTATTTGTTGATTAATTAGTCGATTATGGTTTCAGAGCGTGCCTGGAATGGTGGAAGGACACGGACGCGAAATTCCACGGCGATTATCTGGGTCTCCTTATGATGGTCATTGGCGTCATATTCGGGTATGTCACTTTTACGCCGTAATTTTTACCAGATATTGACACATAAACATGCAATCATTGAAACATCAGCGCGTTCGTCGGCTACATTCTTGGTCGTATCTGCATGTGGTTCGTCGTGTACGCCTTCAAACGACATCGTCGTCAGCGACAGGGTGCCATATTCTTCTTCGTTTTCTTCACCTATTGGTTCTGCGAAATGCTGCATGGTTGGCGTTTTTTTGGCAAGATTTGGTACTTTTTAGTGAGTCTCGTCCACAAAAGCTGATCTTTTTAAATTCGGTCCAACCATACCCGTTATGAAACATCACACGCATTTGCAGGCAGTGGCGTATTGTCGTTGGTCGTATTCGGCGTGACGCTGGCGCACAGTCGCGAACGCATGGACGCACAAACAGTGCATGTGGGTGACACTTTGTTATTTGTTTCTATAGGTGGTCACTTGTGGGCACCACTAATCTTGATATCACAAACAGCTTTGTAGTTTGACCACTTGTGCCTCTTTTGATTTTCTGACCCATTCATCAGACAGGGAAGTGTCTGTTATCATGCCCATCGATTCGATGTCACCCATCCAACTATACTTGCAGGAAACCGAGCACATCTGGGAGTTCCTAGCCTACATGGCCAACTGTACCATCTTCATTCTGGCCGGTTACACGATCGGTGAGGTGATACTTCGATCCAACGACTCACAGCACGAACCATGGCTGACCGGACTCGCGTCGCTGTTGTTGTTCCCGTTGGGACTCACTGCTCGAATGTTGTTCATGGGTAAATGGGTGATGTTTCAATATTGCGCATATTGGATGATGCCAGATTGATGGGCATGATAATACGACAGGAGAGACAGACAGAGAGATAGACCCATGGTGACCGATGGGCATGATGTGGTCTGGGCATCACATAGTGTATAAGCCACATTCAGTATCATGTATCATGTTTGGAGCGGGCTGGGTCGACGCCATTCTAAATGAATGTTTCAGGCATTGCCAATGTTCAATCGATCTTTGCCTGAATTGGCAATGCCTGAAACATTCAAAACATTCATTTAGAATGGCGTCCACCCAGCCCGTTCCAAGCATCGCTGAATGTGGCTTATACACTATGTCGAAAAAAATCAACAGACTAACAAGAATCGGGTTAGTTCAACAGTGGTTGGATTGTTCCTTGATGGAGACTATGGGACAGATCGACACGACATGACTTGGTGTCTATATGAATGACGTTGTGTGAACAAGAGTATCACGCTTGTTCAACAACAATAACACCTACCCATCCTAATGTTTCACGCAGCCGTGTTCTACATGTGTAACGAGCCTTCACAACGTGCTCCATTGACGCATTACGTGTGCTACGTCTGGGGCGGACTGCGCGGTGCGCTGCCGTTGTTGTTGAGCTTTGAATTGTACGACGCTTATTGGCTGGCACATCAGGTATACGTCTAAATTGACTATTTGATGTTTCAAAGCGGCACTTGTTGACCGTACAGTCCTTTCGTGTGTGCAGGCGTACACCGACCATTTCTCGCGCAGTGTCAAATGGATAGTCGATCGCAACCTCATACTTGTGAGCGGCACAGTCGTGATGAGTCTGCTGTTGCAAGGTCAGGCGGGAACTTTGTTCGAAAATTTGTCGCTCGATCTTTTTTTGAAAATGAGAAACTTTTTTCAGGCTTGACTTTCGAGAAATTGCTGAACAAAACCGGCCTGACGCGTGCCACCCCATACATCCAGGCATTGAAGACGAAAATCTATAAACGCGTACAACGAAAGTTGCATTTACAGGTGCAGCAGCTGAAGACCGATCCGTTGAATACCGGTACCAGATGGGTGACACTTGAACAGGTCATAGTGACTCAAATCTTTATTCTCTTTTCACGAGACATAAATAATTTGATGGAAAAATACCCACCGTGAATTTCAGGCGTTAGCGTTCGTCTGGGGCAACAACAAACTGACGCCGCGTGAAATCGCCAAAATCGACAAACATCGCGACGCCTATCTGGAAGTGGCCAAGAGACAGGAATCGGTCATTCATTTGGGTATGGCTGATCAAGATTAATTTGCTTTTGATTTTATTTATTTATTGATTGATTGATCGACTAATCTACAGCTGCGAGTGTCGTTGTGGACGCCGGTGCCCAGAAACAGGAAGGACCCGATCGTAAAATTGACGAATGGATAGATGATCCGACGATATTGAAGGTCGAGCCGAGCACTGAAGACGTCAACTGTCTGTATTTGAACTTGTTGCTCGCTCAGGTGAACATTGAGGGTGGGGTGATTTATTTTTGACTTGTTATGCATTTTGATACGCTTGTTATCATGCCCATCGGATGCGTTAGCCACGGGTAGCAAATGGTACCGCCGATAAAACTGCTGAATCCAGCGGTCCCAGATGTACATAAAGGACAGTCTTCAGGAGAAAACACAGTTTTTTCACAAAAGTGTTTTTTACTCGCCATATTCTCTGATTGTCAATTTGAGGTGCGCTCCGAGTGGCGTAACGGTCGACTGTCGGGCAAAACGGTGGAGATGTTGCGAAATGTGATCGAGCACGCCATCGATGTCGGATCGGCCGCGCATCCCAGTGCATTCTCACAGGTTTGAGTATTGGTTGGCTGATGTTTCACAACTATGTATAATGCCCTGATGTCCCATGATATTTCAGGCTCTGACCAGTGCGATGATGTGCGCGAAACCGTACGAAGCGTTGGGCGGCTGTATGAAGCGATTGTGCAACAGCATGAAGAGTGTCGGTTTTTAGCCTTCAATCAGTGGTGCACCAGGCCATCATCAGTACAACCGCACCAACATATATGTATAATTGCAGTGCGGTCTGTTGGACGAGAAACCGTTGTTCTCGCGTACGCACGAGGTGTGGCGTGTGATTACCCTGTTCATCGCCGCCATACCCGCCGCACTCATCTGGCATCTAATGATCTGGAATCGAATCGATATCGGATGGCGATCGTTCTCGCAGGGCAATCTCTGGGTGAACGTGCTCTGCGCCACCATCATCATGTTCGACACTGTTCGTTGCTCATGCGCTTTATGTACTGTACTTGGCGTGAAACATCGGCATCGACCTATAAGTCCTCAGTCCCGACCGTTTGGCACGTACACACTGCATGTGGTCAGCATTAGTTATCGTGCCGATCGGTCAGCATTGGCTTCACATTCACACACGGCGCACAAGCAAAACTCATCCATTGCTTACATATATTCACACACGGTGTTATCACAACAAGCTGTGTCGCATGCAACAAAGGCGCCCACGAGTGGCGGACTTGGTCAATCTAACTTGCTTTGAAAACAACATACCATTCAAATCAGCTATTCGATCTCGGCACACTCTACAAACACGCGATCAAGATCCCACATCTCCGTCCCAAAGTGGTGTTCGCGTCGGGAGTCGTCACCGTGCTGTTCAGTTTGACGCACGCCGTGTGTGCGGGCATCGGGTTCGATGATTTGATGGATTTTTGGCTAGTTTATTGATCGATTTATTGATTCCTTCCAGTTCAAAATGCATTAACGTGAACGGCCAATTCGATCACGACATCGTGCTGCCCGGTTCGCTGCCCGACTTCAAGTGCATGTATCCCGGTCACGCTCTGTTGGTGTTGCCCTATGCGATCCTGATCATCAAGGTGAACGACAATGCCGTCGGTTTGATCGAGTCAGATGATCAAAATTATGACTTTAATTCCAGTTCCTATTCACATTTCCAATTCTGATCGTGCTCGTGTCTGATGGTGTCAGCTCGTTGATGCAGGAGCGCGTGCGGGGATCGTTGTGGGGGGGGGGGAGGTTCACAATGATGGGTGGATATTTCTTTCTCATGGGGGCGCGAAAAGAGGGCCGCCATCTCATAACCCCCACGTACACGTTGTTCATTCTTCTTCCTGACCGCCCTATGCGCGCTGCGTCGTATCACCGAAGAGCTGACGATCGGAGAGTGTGAATTCGGTGGAGAAAACTTTCTGAAGAAATGCGCCGGACTAAACGTTGAACTGATGAATATGGTCGGTTGTGATTCTGGGTTTGGGAATTTATGTAGATCCACCAAATCCCAAATTCAAACGTTTCCAGTTGGACTGCCAAATCAAATTCGAACTTGAAACAAACGCCGAATACGCCAACGAAATGCAAGTCATTCGAACGCGTCAGGTCACACGTATTCTGTTGACCTTCGTGCGGCGCAGCGTGAGTTGACTTGCCGATTAAACAATCAATCAATCTGTCACCAATTCAATCCATATTCACAGCTGGAAGAACGTATTCACTACGGCACCGTGCCGCACGAAGACATGGAGGACGCGTTTCGGTACATTGAAGAGGCGATGGATTATGTGGAGCAGATTCGCTGTCAGGACAAACTGCCGCAGGTGCTTGAACAGGTGAGT